>JACXSJ010001668.1:0-77565 GCA_014851325.1 Pentalonia nigronervosa | reverse complement strand
ACACACACACACACACACACGCCGAGAGTAGCAGTGGTGAGTTTGAAGAGGGGAAGGGATGATATTGGGGAGGTCGGTGTAGTAGGTGAGGTTTACTGACCCACGCCACCGTATTGATCACCGCCCCCTCAGTGTGGCTACCAACCCTCCGGGGTGGTGGTGATCTCCCTTATCATCGACACTAGTGGTCGCACGTCAACGTATTGATCCCCCACTCCTTGAGTTTTTCTGTATGTATACTTGCTTATATATATATATATATATATCAAAGCCTTACAATGTTATGTACTGCTGTGAGGTTCTGTATAAAGTTTTTCGATGTCGATCGAAAATGTGATTCTTATTTTACACCAACCACTCTATTACATTATATTTCTATTTTGTATAATAAATAATCTCACAAATGAAATATACCATTTAATATTTTCGTATTAGATAGTATTTTATGCGGGCAATGAGAAGTAAAATTATATTACATAGAGTTTTATAGAGATTGAACTAAAAAAAATCACTAGGAATGATGTATTGACTGGCAGCAAGAATACAGAAACTTTTTTTTAATGTGGTCATAAGTAGAGAAATTAAACATTTTTATTTTTAATAAACAGATATTGTTAATTTATCTTAATGATGTTATCGTAAAAGTTTTTGACATCAATCTTTAAAAAAAATCATGAAATTCTGTGTACCTATAGATAATGTCTATAATATGAAACATTTTTTTGAAATGTTTCGGTGAGAGAATGAGACTCTAAACATTTATATAAATATTTCAACTAGAACAAAATATAGACTTATTTACAACAAATGTATAGAATTATTACATTACTTATTACATTAATATTAGATGATGATTTTAGTAATTATTGATAATTTTAGTTTTATAACTTTATATTGTATTATTTAACTACACATTTTTTTTTCTAAATAATACTTCATTAAATATAAAAAAAATATATTTTCCATTTATACTGATATTATGTTAGTTTTGAGAAAGAAAATTATTATAGTTATTTAATTGTATTAAGTAATTATTTAACAAATTTGTATTTCAAATAGTGAACTCATGGGCACCCGCACAAACATGTTCAGTAGAGCCATTATTTTCTTGAAGTTTGAACAAAAATGAAAAATACAGTAGGTATACAAGAGATACTAATTCAAATATGAATAATTTTTAAGATAATCAATGTAGATATTGTAATTTTATAAAACCCGCCATATAAATGTTAATTTAAAGATTCAATAGTACTTTTTATAGAATTATTTTTTATAATATACTTACTTATACAAACGTTTTAACGTATTCATCAATCAAACTTTTAATGCAATGTTTTTCAAATTCTTATATAATGTAGGTATAATATCTATAATAATTTTAAAAACAAATATTATCGAATTAAATAGATACTTAATTGTAAAGACATACAAACAAGAAATACTTTAACTATTTCTATAATTTTACGAAAACAACACTGTTGGATTGGCATTTTCAAAAAATGAATATAATTTTTTTTTAGCTTGATAAAATTTAAGTGTTTGATAAAATAAAAAAAAACGTTCAGTGATTATTTTATTTTAAGTTTATAGTAATATTTTTTAATAATTCATTAATCACAAATATGATGACATTTTTAAGTAAACTGTTGGTATTTGTTATTATACAACTAATATTTGACACAGTCAATTTCACTATTATAGTTTTTAATACAGAAACAATATAATGTTCTAGTCTTAGTTATAACTTGAAAGTCTTACGTTTATAAGTTATAAGTTTATAACATGTTAAGTATAATGATAAAATATTTTAGGTATAGTCTTTTAAGTAGATATTATATTATAATGTTAATCTAATAATACTTTTCAAAAATTTTTCAATAATAATAAAAGTTACCTATCTTACTTATGCAATATTAATTAATCTGTATTAATCTAAGAAGGAGGCAAGGGTTCTTTTTCCCTAGAAATTAATAGGTATAAATGTGTTTAGACAAAATAAAGTATAGATTATCAATTTTATAGCTGGATTGTAGTGTTTTTCTGAATTCTACGGTATTATTCATTTATTAAAAAAACTGGCTATATACCGCAGATTAATTATCGCACGTACAATATTTGATAGTTATTATTATTAATATTTTTATTTAGTTTTTCTCACTCCCGGCAATGCGACAACACGTGAAACTGTGAAAGCGACAACCATGGTCGGCCCAAATGGCACACCCACTTGTGTTCTTCTCTCGCATCTCCACAACACACGCGTTGAACTCGCTCGCCTTATATTATGTATATTTCTAATAAAAAAGAAAAGAGAAAAAAAACTAAAAACATAATAAGTCTATTGTCGTGGCTGACTTTCGAACGTGCATAGTACCGGAGGGGATTTCTGAAAAAAAAAATTAAACACATCCTTGCCTGCCTCTATATTATATATATATATATATATATACATATACAGCTGACTCGTTACTGTGGAAAGTACAGGCTATTGTTCATCATCTATGTATAAACCAAATATTTGAAAAATTTAGAGAATTTTTAGAACACTAATTATTACAACATTTTTCACACATTTACTTTAAATCATAAAATATCTCCTTTTATTTGCAAGTATAATTATCTAGTTATAAGTTGAATATTATATTCTACCTATGACTTTTATTCACATTTTATAACATTCAAAACCAGGAAATATAAAATACTTACCTAACTACATAAGTTTAGAAATCCATAGTTAACCAGATAAAAAAATAAACAATTACTCTTTATATTATATAAATGCAAGGTAAACATATATAAGAGTATAGCATATATAATAGATTATATACTAATTGAATACAGTCAAGCAGATAAATTGATATCATCTAGCCCCAATTAAGACTTAGATGGGCCGATAATTGAATGTGGGTCGCTGTCAATAGAAAAAAATTCAGTCCTATATAATCGTACCCCTGATTGAACATTATAATAGTATATTGATCACAATATTACACTAAGTACACATAATTTTGTAATTAACCATTGTTAAAAATATAATATCAGTAACAGAACCACTGATTAGTTAATAATCATATAAACTATGTCAATTTAATCATTGATATTACTATCGTTAAATTTAAAGTAAAATACAAAATTTCCCTTTTTTTTAATAATATAATTTAATAATTTATATATTTTTTTAATACTTTAAAGTTTAACATATTCTTCACCTAAGAAAATTTGTACATAAAAAGCATTTAAAAAAAATTGTATAATACACCTAATGTGCATCATAAATAAAATAATATAATTTAAAAGTTAAATGTATCATTTATGTAAACAAAAAATGAAATATATTTATTTGTATTAACAAGTTCCTGGAAAAAAACTAAAACAATATAATTAATAACAAATTATTCTTTAATTAGGTATAGATACTAATAAAGTGTTATATTTATCCCTGGTAAATATTTTTAAATAAATATATAATTTTTCAAAAATTCCCTTAATTTTTGAAAGCTTTAAAACAAAATTGTCCATACTTTTCTTCTTTTTTCTCATCTCTGATCCACTGAAGGACTTTTTTGTTTCAAACAATACTATCGCCTATCGATATAATATATATTTATTATTTTTAAATATATAATTTTCTCATTTATGTTGGTATATCTGGAGGTATAATTAATTATGACTAAATGGCCAAAATTATATCAATGGTAAAAATATTCGATAATATAACATTGAGTATTATTATTGTTGTCGTCGTCTGAAAAAATTGTTAAAATATTCGAAAAACAAACAATAGTTTAAAATACGGACTTAATATTTTAAGATGACAATTGGCACTGTGGGCCTTTTTAGGTACATAGGAAAGTCGTGGCCCACAGACTCTCCCGTCAATCTGGACTTGAAAATCACTAATCATTATAAATGATAGAGTGAACATTTAATTGTACATATTAATAAACTTTATTTCCAGTCATTTGCATAGTCATACGTTAGGTTTTTCTATTTAAATTATGGTTTATTATTAATAATATGACTTTTAATATTATGTGCTTCTATAAAAAAGAAGCACTATGATTAAATAAGTATTTTAAAAGTCGGATTAGGTTGGGTTAAAATTGTATAGCAACTATAGAAGTTTTTAATATCATAAATATAAATAAAATGTATTATTAATTATTATAATGAAGGTAGTTTTGAGGATACCACACAAGAAATAGTAATTTTCTAAGAATGATATTAGATAGGATGCAATTTATATTTAAGTAAGGTACACATGATAAATTAAATTTCAAAATCACATTGAAGTATTTTATGAATTTCATATTAAAATTATAGATCATTTTCATAAATAATTCATACCTAACTTGAATGATTATGAATTAAGCACCAAATTTATAATTTAAGATCTAACCACAATTTTTTTAAAATACTCAAATAAACGAAGTACGAGGCCCATTACTGACACATTATACATTAAGTTTTAATTATACAATATTATAATTGATTAAAAGTACTAATAAAATCATAAGCAGAAATAATATGCTAATTGTGAGTAATTACTAACATTTTTAATATTATATAAGTATTATTTTAAAATAATCACTCGTAAATGGTTTTTTTTATTGTATGTTAAATTAAATTTTTAAGAAACATCCTTAATTTTACTTGCTGGTTGTTAATAATAAATCATACATTTGTTTAAATATTTAATTATCGTTAGGATATGTATAAAAAAATGATTTCCCATCATATAGGTTCTTGGTTATTTGCACGTTTTTTCAGTATAATTATGATGCTAGTTTCTGGTAAAACTATTTCATAGGGCACAATAAATGGTCATAGAATGTATATACACAAATTCATTTTTAATTATTAAATTATATTTGCATTTTTATACAAATCATAAAATTGCGTTTATATATATATATATATATATATATATAGAATTTAGATAAATACTTTAGTCACCGCCATGAACATTTTGTAAAATAACGAATAACGACTGTTGCGAAAGCAGCGGTAAAGTAGAATGGTTAGAATATTAAAAACAAAACTTAACGGTAGTATGATATATAATATGGGGACTGCTGCAGGTAACGGTTACTGTTCAGTAAGTACGATATGGGCTCGTTCCTATTGTTCTGTAACCAAATGCATAACTCATTTGTCAATTGCTTGTCGCAGAAGTCAATATTAAAAATTATCGCCTTCGACACATTTAGGTAAACATATTATACCAAGTTAATATTAGTGTTACAGAATTACGCGTTCAGTAAACTTCAACATTCGTGTAGCTGATATATTATCTTGGTCGGGATTCAGGTCATGTTAAACATGCATATTATGTCAATATGCAACTGAGTTCAGACGATAACGATTAATGAACCGAATAGAATGAAATTAAAATATCTATCTGATATATGTGTAATACGAGCGATAATTTCTGGGATGAGTTAGGTTTGGTTAAGGAGCTTGCTACTTTTATTGCAGTAGGGATGTCCAGACAAAATTTAAACGAACGTCGGCAATGGTCGAAGTAGCAACTAATAAATAATTTTAATAGTTGTTTGGAAAACATTTTGTAATTCTATTACCACTTATATACGTCATAATCAACCTATTTATCTTTCGTTTTGATGAAAAAAAAAAAAAACAAATAACAAACCTAACGTACATATTGACAAACAACAGAGTTAAAACTGTTAAATAGAAATGGGTAAAAATATGAATGTGTGATACAGGCGATACGGCTACTTTTTTAATTGGCATTAGTTAACCGAATTGTTATCATTTTGTTATAATTTATAATAAAATTATGATAATATGGTGAAATATGTGTATGCACCGCACTTGGATATGAATTTATCATTACAAAACTATGTTGACGAAAACATTGTGGCGCCATTAATTTCCCGAATCACCGACATATAAACATACCAATATTGCAATACGGTATATCATACACCATACGTATAATCGTGAGTATTTGTTTCTTATAAACCAATACACAAATATGGAAGAATTTGAATAATAATTATTAGTATTATTTGTATAAACTGTGTTTGTTTCTTATTACACCTCGGCGTGTGTTGACTGATTCAAATAAATAAACAAACATAGTTTACATATTTTTGTTTGAGTTTGTACGCAAGTAAGTTGACCTTGGGTTTGATTATCGTTCATGCGTCACCTATATAACAGTTTTTAAAACATATCGGTTAGCAGTAACGCTATACATAAATGACGATGAAGGAAAACATTTCAAAAGGGTATAGCTGTATAGGAATAATCTGATCAGTTCTACAATACTTTTATGACGATATGATGGCTTGTAATGGGAACTATCACACTAAACTGTTTAACTGTGTGCACTTATGAAATAATTGGCCGCCCCATAAACAGTTATGAGTAACACACAGTGTGTTCAGTAATAATGTATGATACGTAACCAAGTATTGACATGATCGATCAATCGCTGTTAAGTAAATATTAAAATAATAAACAGCCTGTGTGCGTTTCATATGATATGGCATGTTAGCATACATATTATCGTAATTAACGTATAAATTAGAAATAAATAATAATTCAATAGTATAATATTATTATAAGTATAATTATTGAATTTGTAGGAAAACGAATGTGTCACAACCTAACCTATATGTCGATTTTATCGATGAAGCGGCGTGACCAATTGGCATTTGGCAACGTTGTTAAATCATAATTATTATGACGATAAGATAAACGTTATTTTTCATAGCGCGATAATTGCACTTAATACTTATCCAGGACCAAATATGATATAATAATAGTTTGATTTTCGACCTTATCGGGAGGGAATTTTTGATAAATGAAAATATACCCATGTTAAACAGAGAAATCTCCCGTGAGCATGGATAGTAATAAGAAATTAAGAAATAAAATAAATATATTATTCTTTCTCTTTTTCTCAAAATAGATCAGAACCTCGTAATATTAGTGTTGGCGTATCCATGGCCTATCCATATTTTTATTAACTCTATTCAATGTCCACTGTCCAGGACAGGTAAAACTACTAAAACCATACAACCAGGGTCGGACTGGGACAATATTTCAGGTCGGAAAATATATTAGGCTCGCCAAAAAAATGTAACCAAAAAAATAAGTTTTATTTTATAGCCAATCAGGTCAGGTCATCGGGAAAGATCCCCCTTCGTAAATACAACACGTCGTAACGTTTCCACCAAAAACCATAATCGGACATAATATCAAAAGCGAAGTGCTATCCGGAGATAAAAAATATTGAGACTAGAGTCACCAACTTGCAAGATTATGTCGTTTTTTCTTTGAGGGGAAGCAACCGTGAAATTTTCCCGTCGCGAGTACTGCAACGATCGGGGAGTGAAACAAAACGTTTCTGCAGCGTTCGGCGAGTCGTCTCGCAGACGTACTGGGAATATTTTTATACACGCGACAAATCGTGTGGATTCCCGATATATAAGCAGGTGCAGTGGAAATAATAATAGGCCCGACTACAGCACCCGCGGCCAAGAGGTGATTCCCTGTGGTAGTAGCGTTTCTATAAATACGCTGATGTAACCTTTATTTTATTCGGTCGCTGAAAAGATGTCGCGCTCGTTGTTTGACCTTTCAGACTAGCAATCTCGAATTAAATTTAAAAAAAAAAATGACTGAACGAAAAAAATTTGGTCTTTGGCAACTGTCACGCTGGTACGGCCGATAACTGTAGTGACATGTCTAAGAAGGAGCGTAGTGCGAAAAAAAAACAAAAAAAAAAACTATTAACCGAAATCGTCGGCCATGACGTTATAACGTCCATATCCGACGGCAATATTATGCGCTACGGCCGTTATCATTCGAGCACGTGTGCTATTTCGGGCGAATACTGATAACGTGTGCCCGCGTGAAAAATATCGCGATAACGTGAGCGACGAAATTCGTCGGTTGACGGGCGGAGGGCGCGTGTCTAGCGCGGCGGTCTGCGCGCGCGCTCCCTGATCGAATGGTTATGGGGTGGGGTGGGTGGCGCGGGCGTGGCACTTAACGCGCGTAACAGCCTTGGGGCTCGTCTCTGCCGCCGCCGTCATCATCGTCGTCGTCGTCGTCGTCGTCGTCGTCGTCACCACCACCTCCGACGCTGCGCCGCCGCATCGTGCGCGCCTCACACATAGTGTGTCTATCGTGGTGTCGTGCTGTGTCGCCGCCGCCGTTATTCCGCGCTCGTCGTCGTTGTTGTTACTGCCGGTGCTCTTCTCCGCGATCGTTTGCCGCGAAAATTCGCTCGACGTATTTATATTATAAACCGATGCCAAGTGGTTTTCCACAGTCTACCGAGTGTGTCGGTCGTTTCTATTAATTTTGTTTGTTGTTAACTCGTCGGTTTTTGACAAATTCAACCCATCCGACGAAATTTTGGTTTTGAATTTTTTTCGCGCCTAGGAGAAAACGGTTGTTATCGTTTTTATTAGTTTCGTGTCCAGCACCATAATCAGTAAGTACAAACAACTATTACACTCGTTTATAATATTGTCATTACATACGGTACGATTGGAGACTTTCTACTAAGTAATACTAGCAGTCGTAGGCTTTTGGGTTGACGGTGTTTTTTTTAAAATTTAATTTTTAATATTATCGAAATTTTTGACGAGGTGAACCAAACAATAATTGTACTATATATTATTACATTATTAAGTTTAACAGTATACTGCACATCGGAGTTATGTATTTTGTACCACAGAGAAGGTATTTCTCAATAATTTAGAGTTAATATTTATTTTTTATTTTTTGTCTGGTCACATTTTTGGTCTCTTTAATTTTCCTGATTGTGCTATGTCGAGAAAAGAAACAAATTGCTTGTATGGAAATAAAATTCTATTATTTTTTCTTTTTTTCCCAATCGATTAATGACAAGGTTTAATATTTAACCGTATGCTTATTAATTTTTATATTTTACAATGTTTTTTCATTGCTAATATTCCATACAATTATTCTATGAAATAAAGTACCACATTCTTAAAAATATAATATTCAGCTATAATGAGAAGACATAATAACTGTTTAATAATCATTAATACTATTTCATTTTAAATGTTTCTATGGTCTTATAAATTAAAAACTTAAGTTGAGTGTTAAAAATCATAAAACATAAATAAATAGTTGAGTACGACATTTTGTACACCGAATTTTTCCATTTTATAAGATTTTATTTCGCTATAACAGTCAGATTATTGAATAAATATAATTTCTAAATGTATGGTTTCTTTTTTCTTTAATGTTTTACATTATTAAAGAATAACGAAAATAATAATTATTATGTATTCATCAAGCAATAATTCATTTATCAATAACTACTATTACAAAAATACAAAAATACAATTATTTATGAAAATAACCGAATTCCAATTTCTGTCAAAATATTTAATATAGTTTTAAGTCATGTGTAGATAATTATTTATTACCTGAAACGAGTTTAAAACGGAGATATTTCCTGGGAAAACCATTTAGAAGCTATTTAAAACAAATTGTAATGATTGAACATGACCCCTAGATGTTTTTCTCAGTTTAAATATGGTTAAAAACTTTTAAGAAAACAAATAACCGTAACCCAATAATGAGTGTGAACCCAATTGTGAGTTTACCCTTACTAACGGACGGACTTCTGAACAAGTTTCAATTAGGCTCTTTGACGGTGGACTGTCTGTGAACTTCCTTGAAATTACCTTACTTTCCTTTATTATACCATACAAAACACTTAAAACTCCTTCAGAAATTCTCTAAGAAATTACGGAGTAAAATAATATTTTCATACCATATTAATATAATATAGGTGCACTTATTTTAACAATTAAATTATTATTATCAATGTATCATTATATTATATTATCATAATATTCTGTTTGTATTGGTAAATACAGGATATTTACGGCACATGTGACGATTTTAGATTCACGTGTGTTGTGTGACAAGATGACATACGTTACGTACGTGAACCTAACGAATACGAATGTTTTACCTTAGTATTGTTATTGTATTGTCAACAAGTGGTTTCTGCGTTACAGTATTAGAACGGCATCTATCTACCGGCCAGTCCGTTTTTCATCCAGAATTTGATATTTAAAAATTTTATAATATAATCTCTAGAAAGTACTGTAACTACGTACTACTCATAATACAAATTATTTAGTTATTTTTAAATTACAGCTTGAGTTTATTAATAATCAGTTATAGTAACAATGGTTACACGTAGATACCTATAAAATATTTGAGTTCTAGTCAATTTGTTTAAATATGTACATCTAATGGAAACAATTTATTTATTTATAAGGAATTATAGAAAATCTTTTAAGACATCACAAGACATTACTAACTTATGTAACAATCTATTATAATTTGGACCCGGATTCAATGCCCTAAAAACTATCCAAAACACTCTAAAAAATATCAAAAAATGCCTTGAAGAATGCAATTTGACTGTAATAATGAACATAAAAAATCTCATTATTTTAACACCTCTCGGGCAAACGAAAATACAAACTTTACGAAAAATACACGATTACAATGTTACATAAATTGACCAATTAGTTAGGTTAGACTCTTTGAGTTCCGCACGCCTAACAGTCATTAATCGCACTGTAGATAATGAAGACGTTATCGACGTATCAGAATCATAAATAGAATGATTGACAAAAATTATAAATGGTCGAAACAAAATTTCTTGAGCTATTTTTTTGAATTATCAACTAAATTAAATCTAAAAATGTATATAATGTATAAATATGCACTAAAAAAATTTAAAAAATGCTTATTAACATTTAATCTTCTAAAAATGCCAAATAAAATTTAAAATTTTCAATTCTTTGGTGTATGGAATGTATTTTGTATTTGAAAATCATTGTCTGGAACTTCCTAAAAAATAATGCATTTTGCATTCAAATTTAGACCGTATAATGATGATATGATTTATGAGATACAATGATCAAAATTGTGAACATAATCATTAAATTTACTAATGTAAGCTAATTACAGATTATAAAAACTACATATATAAAAAATTAGTACAACGACAACTTCTTTTCATTTTAAACTTATTTGACTCCTAAATGTTTGTTTTCATATTTACATATATATTGAGTGCTCGGACTTGATATAGCACCAAAGAGCAAACACTATAAAATGGGTAATATATTTTAATTATGAAATATGCATAATTAATAATCTTTAAATATCCCTTAAATCTTATAAAAAATAGTAATAAAGTTTTTTTTTAAATTAATTATTATTTATTAGTTATTAACTTATTAGGTAATAGGCTTCTTATATTAAATGTTCGATTTAGATTGTTACAAATTATATTTTTTTGTATTAATATTTAAAGCAATATATAATCCATAATGATCTGAAAAATAAATACTGATAATTTTTTTATCTGTTCACTTTTTTTTTACACAACTTCCTTTATTAAACTATATTTTAAGAAAAAACATAAAATAAATATGTTTTCAAACACCAATTCTAGTAAAATGGTTCTAAAAAACTAAAATAAGATATAATACATAATTTATTTATTTATTTATTTTTGTGTAATATATATTATGCAAAAATATGAAACTTTTAATTCTATATTTGCAATCGTTGATGTGTTAAAGAATGTATAGCTTAGCTGCTATTTGTATCTATATTCCATAAAACTAGCAAATGTTAAAAAATCCTAGTTCTGGACTTCAACTTTGATTGAATTTTAATTAATGTTGTTTTCACGTGTGTATCTTGTTTCCAACGTCAAGATAATCTTTTTCTACAGAACGAGATTTACAAAATAACACCAGACGTAATTATTGTTACTGTAATGCTAAAAAATATTTTCCAAAACGATTAGACTTATTTCAATAGTAAAAATCTACGATCGATAAGCAGTAGTGTATACTGTGCAGACGTGCACCGTATTTCCCCAATGTTTTTCTTTTATTAAAGTAATAGTTTCTTTTTTTATATTTTAGCCTGGTGTAAATGATTTATTATTCAAACACACTGAAGTAGTGTAGTCGTATAATATAGTCACTAAACTCTATTGTACGGCTATACTTTAGTGTACACTTTTCAACAATAATTACGCATAATAATCCGTTGATACAAAAAAATGGTAACTTATATATAATAAACTTGTCACGATGCAGCAAATGATGATTTCCATCAAACTATTTTTATTATTCATATTTTCTCACGTATAGTTGACGGGTGTTTATTACACTATTAATTAACACGATATTTGACCGTTGATATATCCACCACACCTTGTTTAATTAGAAAATATGTCATTCTATTTTTATCGGAAAAGAAATTTTAATCGGTTGACGTATTTTATTGATGATAATGTATTATTAATCGGAATCTTAAAGTAACCTTGGTTGATGCTTACCGTACGGGGTGCAGTTCGTCTGATGCGATTGTATACATCAGCCGTTTCGTTTCAAGTAGTACTTTGTCGAATGGTTGAACTATTAAATAATATGATAATATATTTTAATATAGTTAATAAAAACTGTGGACATTTTATTGTTTATCAAAAAAAATAATATCCTGATGTACCTAATATAATTAATATTATAATATAATGTATAGAAATTGCCAATTTAATAATTTAACGATACGTATATCAATTCTGGTGTATCTACGTTTCGAACATTTTCGGGTTAATCGTTAATATATAATTAGATTTCGAATTACTTGATGTCCAATAACATATTAAAAAATGATCATGATATGAGTGTGTCATTAACAAATCAGTATTCAAATCGGATATTACAATACAATAATATGACACTATGACGTGTTATCATGGTAACACCGAAAATATAAAATTACTCCGATAAATATTTGACAATAATATTATATAGTATATTATAATATATATATTATATAGTACAGAGTATAAAAGTGATTTCGTGATTGAAAGTTTATTAATGTTAATTAATCACGCAGTGGTGTCTCACGTGGTCGTCAATATCGGAAATAATAATTGTGTGTAGCAAGGAGTTCTTCAACATTAAAATATTATTAATATGATGTAAATATGTTGTGTAGATGCGTTTAGTTTTTATTTTTCAAACGAATGAACACAAAAACACTGCTAGTACTTTTGCGTATTTACATTGTACTGTTATTATTATTATTTTTTGTTTCGTTTATCCATTAGACTTCTTCCACGACTCCATATTCATTTCGAACGATTGTGAGGTAGGTACATCATAGTATTTACTTTAGTTTATCGTAATGGGGCTAAAGGTTATCATTTCGCCGTCTCCCCTGACTTAGAAATTTGTACATATTAGTGTAGTGATGAAGCCTGCAACCAGTGAGCACATACACGTTATATTCGAGTGCTTAAACGTGTATTGAGATATTTTGTGATGTTATAATTTATATTATTATGTTTGCAATAGTATACTTACATTTATTACGAACAGTTCTAGAGTGTTCTATATATATTTAGATAGGTGTAAGATAAAATGTAACGGATTACACACCCTCGAACATACCATGTTGGCGGTTACTGCTGTACAATATTATATTATTATCATCGTCATATTATTATAGTAATAACAATAATAATGTATATACGCCGGTAATCGATGTTATAATTGCAGGTATATTTTACCGCATATAAACAAGTCTTGTGGATCAACAACGTGGAATTTTAAATATTTTTGCACGCATCAAGTTAAAATTTAGTAGGTACAATAGCGTATACTGTATATTACATTTATCTTGTTACGAATATATCTGTTTAGGAGGTGCTATTAAAAACAATAATAATAATTGGGTTCTAAAAGTAATTTGAATTTTCCTTCTAATATTTTTATAATTTATTATAATATTACCCGTAAATACTAATTGCTGGAAAATATTTTTAGATAACTTAAATCATATAACTGTTTCTTTTTAACTTTTTCTTCTAAATGCAGAATCAAATCCTAAACTGTTTAAAATTTTCAATTTATTTGAAAAATTTTAATGGAGTCCAATTTGGACGTGTGCTGTAAAACTATAGGGAATAATAGTAAATTAAAATATAAATTATATTAGTTTAAATTATAACTATAATAAATTCGAAGGCTGCATCTAGGCTATATAGTTGAGTCCTGAATTATTTTAAGTACTACACCTTAGTTGGGTGCCAGATTTGTTTTGATAATGCATATGAACAGATATACTATTTGGGTCTCGAATTTTGTTTGCTTTAAGTATGTTTATCACGAAGCGACGGCAGTGTCAATTATACTCGACTGTACACACGCAACGGTTATAAGGATTGGTCAGATTTCTATGTAAGACAATTTATATTGGTTGCATACAGTATTTCAACGCGTGTAAATTTAAAAAAATCTTTTGTATTCTATTGCTTTGCGTTGAACTCACCACATCCATTTGACGCTCATCCGAATTACCGCGTCTATTAAATGGAACAGCACCGTGTATAGCAGTACAATATCTACTTAGCAAAAAAACATTTGGGACCTAACTACCCGCAGTCATCTCTTTAGTGCTGGAACTCTACTCTGATGTCAATTTTTTAGAATAGGAATTAATTCGGATGCAGCCAACAACATGCTATATATGATTGTAACTTGTTTGAATAATTTGAATAATTTTATAAAGACGTTAAATGTACGACTTAACAAGTAAACGTTTCATTATTCCACTATTATATACAGGAATATAAATAACATTTATTTATTTTTATTTACCTAATTTATTATGACTGACAAATTGTGAATATCACGATAGTATATATTGATGATAGATAACTGCTATACTGGACACAAAGTTTATTTTTCAATAGTTATTTTTCTAGATATACCAATAATATTATACGTATAGTCTTAAATCTTAATAATATTAACCGTGGAGCTAAATGTGAATTTAGGTGGTTCTCTGATTACAATCGAATTTCTAGACTACGCATTTTACTAATAACCCCCATTATCGTCAATTAACTGTAAGTAAGTATAATAAGTATAATAGGTAAAAAGGCTTAAAATTATAAGCAGTACGCGCGCGATACAGAATTTAATTATAATACTACTTAAAAATATAAAAATGCATATTTTAAATTTTTAGTTAATGTTAATTGAATACGGAATTTAAGTATTTCACTCTGTACAACTTGGGTTTAGTTGTAGGTTAGTATATATTGTGTGGAAAGCATGTAAATATAATCCATCTGTTTTGTGCACGTTTACAAGAAAATTCGAATTTACGTATCCATAACGCATTTTGTCGATATTATTCTTTTTTTCTGAAACTCATATTATATTAATTAGCAACATCACTGTTAATTACAAATTGTTATATATTTTAATTTTCAATAGGTATAATATAATAAAAATATCTAATAAATATAGGTATACATATATTATATTTTATTAGTAGCAAAGTAATAAGTAAGAATAATCCAATTTATTAAAATTAAGGTATTTTTTTGTATTACTTATGTTTTTTATCATTAATGCGACGTGCTGTATATGCAATGCACATCGATCGTACGCTTATTATGTATAATGTATTAATTTATATAAATACAAACAAATTGCATTTAAAATTCCTACAGGCGTATTGTACTATATTATATGTACCATATTATATACATTATATTATGTAATATTATAACGATACAATCATTTTACATTCAGACTTGGTATAGATTTAAGATATCTAACATATTATCGTCGTCGACCGTTTATGTGGCAAAAATAATTTGTGCTGCACAATCATAAACACCATAGTTTTGTATATACAATAATCACGTTAAACGGATAGTGATGTTTCAAAAAAATGCAAATAAACACATTTTGAAATTTCAAATTACGATGAATTACCTGCCTGCCCGCTCGTCGGTTAATATAAGGTAGCACTTCCGATTATTGTTGTTATTGAAATATTGATATTATTATGTATTTACATTTCGGTCGTAGCGAACGGGTGTCGTATAAAGTAAAAAAACGTATCGATAAGCATCCTTCGCTCGCGCCCGCGGTCCCGTGGCGCCAGAAATCGGTGTCGGATTCGCGGTCTCCTTTCTCCCAAAGTTTTCGCTTCGCGCTGCCGCCTGTCGTTCGCGTCTCGCCCGGAACATGGTGTAAAAAAAAAAAAAAAGGAAGAAAAAAACCTCCTAATAACAATATAATAAATAACCGTCGTCACCGAGACACGGCTGCCACCGTCACCGACACCGACACCACCGCTGTCGTTGATTTCAATATCGCACGTTGCCACGTTTCACGCGTGTGTGCACTACATTATACTCGCAGCAGTGTGCGCGCGCTCGTCTGCACACAAAACCGTATGCAAACGGCGGCATCCAACGGTATTATGATTTTTTTTTTTTCACTTTTTTGTTTATATTTATCATTTCGTTTTCTGAAACGTTTATATTTCACCGCCTCGTCCGGGTTTCCTGCCTGACCTCACCAAAGTCCATATTACTATACTGCGGCGATGGTGACGACGACCACCACCACCACTTACCGTTTGATATTTATTTATTATTATTATTTTTTTTTTTAATGCAAATTTCCGCCGAAACGTAGTAATGCGCAGTGTATAATGGCGGCGGAGGTAACAATACACGCGAGAATATAATATTTATTATAACAACGACGACGCGGGTGTAATGTAGAACGTGCGACAACGCCGACTTCGACCTAACCGCGTACGACGCAAAAAACATTTCAATATGACGGTAGGTTACGTCATACCTGGAGGAATTGACGATAATAATTGTTCGTTTGGTTTGTTAATATTATCGTTAAATCTACCCTCCAGGTACACCCCCTATTCATGTTTAAAATACAATATGATGTCTTGATACCATTGGTTGTGTATATATATATATATAGTAAAACGTCCCAACCTTTATGCACACGGTATATCACAATGTGGAATATACGGGCGTTCACCACCCCCTCCCCACGCTGCAGTCAAATATTTTGATTCTAATGCACGTGCGCATTTCCGCAGTTCAAAAAGTCTATTATTATCGTTGTTACGATTTGTGCTCCCCGCGTGTCAATGCCACGACCTCGTCGTCGTCGTCGGTTATCGCCTCCGATGAATATCGAATAGAATACCTGGTCGTGGGTTGGTCGGCCGCGGCGGGTCGTGTTTTATTTATCGCGTCGGATCATCGGCGACCCAACTTGCGTGCAACGCCGCGGACCCATCGCCGTCGCCGGGCGAAGGATTTTTCTCGTACGCGCTCCCGCGACTCGGCCGACTGCTTGCAGTGAAACACGGGAACCCGAAACAATGGGACATTTTTTTTTTTTTTTTCGGTAGTATATGTTCAGTGAAATTATTATTATTGTCGGTCGGATAACACCGGAAATCAAACTTATTGGACCCGGCTCGTGCGCGTGTGTGCGCGTGTGTGTGTGCGCTCGCGGCTCGCGCCTGTATGCAAGTGTGTGCGTCTACCTCCCATATGTATTATATAGACGAGTGCAGTGTTAGTATACAATGGTCGCGACGCGCATTTACGCACTGTTGCCAAGTCTAAGTATCATTATATAAATTATCTCGGGCGCGACTCATTTCCTATCTCGATGATTTTAAAATTTGTTGCATATACACGAATATATATATATATATATCATAGGTTTGATATGTGTATATATGTGTATAGAGCATGCAGGTACATAGAAATATGTATTATATAAATTAGGTATAGTAATATATATTTTAACGAGCGCGTGTGTGTGTGACGTGCTGGACACTAAAAAATTAATATGCGACATCCTCTATGATTTTTATCGTTACCGTAAAATGGAATCATGAAAAAAATGTCCTGTACAAAAAATCCCCTATAAACAAACAACGAACATTCAATGATCAGTTATGCTCTAAATATTCCAAATTATCAACTGTTCTATGAACTATCAGAATTATTGATAATATTTATTAATCGATAACTAAGTAATACATTTTTTAAAATAATGTATTCTCGTGTTTTAAATAAGTTTATTAATTATTCATTTTTGTACTTTTATATATCATATTATTTAATAATAATAGACGATTACACTAAACATTGTTTTTCATTAATCGTAAAATATCATATTTATGTGATTGTATATAATATTATTAAAATCTTTGAAAACCATATGAAATATAAGTAAAAATATAAAATAGGAGATAGACAATATATCATATTAAAAATGTAATACCTATGTTACAAATCGTATAATTATTGTTTAGCCTCCGCCTATAATTGAATTTAATCTATTATACTATTTACTATATTTAGGTATTTTATTAATTAATTATAAAGAAAAAAAAATTACATCTACTATAAATAATAAATTAAAAAATAACTTACTATTTCTACCACAATTAAAAAATTTAAAACTATTAAGCCATTCAATTAGAATTGACTTACAAATTACTGAAAAAAACGCTCATTTAAATAGGTATCTATATTGATTGAAATCAATTTTTTCCGGGCCTTTATTTTCCTATACCAGAGGTTTTTTTATATTGTGTTTTTATTTCAGGGCTTTTTTTCTCGGACTTTTTATTTCCAAATACTGTCAAATAACTAGTTTACCTCGTTTTATATTTGTTTGTGATAATATATGTACACCGAGCGATTTGAATCAGTGAATATGCGGTAAAGGTTCCCGTTGTGTTTTTCCAGTAACGAGATTTTATAATAATATAGGAAACGCATTTGCGATGAATATTACATTTTAACTATTTATCTCAATAATGCATTTTGAAATAACGTAATTTTAAGATAATTATCTAAACGTTACTGCCAAAATGACACAGCTCCAATTGTCTGCAGGTTGTCTACAGTTGTTATTTGTGTAAATTAACTTTTTAACTAAAGCAATAACAGTTGGTTTATAAGTACATTTTTGAAGCATCAGCTTGACATAACGTTTAGTAGGTATATAGACAGTTGCACCAGTGCACCACCTATATTATTTTTACACGACCTAAATGTTTTCTGATGGAATATTTAAATATATTTTAATAATGCATAAATATCAATTTCCAATAGTTAGTATTAATATAGTCATATAGATCTTCAAATGCTAAACGCTTTGCAGAGTTACATTGATGACAATTATAGACATTATTTATCGAATGTTTATGTTTCCTTTTGTTATCAACACTGCTGAAAAACTAACCATCACATCCAACGAAATAATTCCAGTAGAAAAGTATTATATTATATATTGATAACTGTAGTGAGGAATTAATGGGCTATAAAGTAGAAAATACATTAATTATAGTAAAATATTTGATGTGATAACAGAAATCAATTTGTTATTTTTTTGCTATAAAATGTCTAGTCGTATTATTTTCACAACTGTTATTCTTCGGAGTGGTTTTTATATTTGAATACATATTTCTTGTGTTATTAAATTCGAAAAATGTGTTATGTTTATAGTTCCATCACAACTGTAAATATATAAACATACGCAAACCTAATTATGCAACAAATAACAATACTATATTATTGCGTCTTGCGCTCAGAGGCTTTACTGCACAATATTACATTTTTCGAATGCCACAAAATATTTACGAGTTTATTTTGTATTATCATAATACTAAAACCAAAAACTATATAGTTGTTTGAGTATACTGCTGCAGAGGCGGTCTTTAAATCTGAATCCAAATAAATTGAATCATTTTAACTGGGCGGATTTTTGTTTTGGTTACCCCAAAAAGGTCAGTTTATTCGTTAAAAACGTATGCTTGCTTATATTTGTTCTTCGTTGGCGTTTTGCGAATTTTCGTTTATTTCCAAGAGACCAAAACGGGTGTTCATCGTAAAAAGCAGTCATTTCGATCCCTGGATTATGGCAATACGGATACGTTGCGTGCGTGAACGCCGTTGAATGGAAAAACGGCAAAATCGCGTCGTGAAAATTCAACAAAGGGCGGCATTGCCAGGGGGGGGGGGGCATATATACAGCACAACTGCGCTTACCGGTTGCGCGTCGTCCCGAATCAATTCCAAGTCAAATGATAAAAAATTAGAGATATTTTCAAAATTTCGACGACGTTCTTGGGATTTACCCGAGTGACAGCAGCAGCTTTTATCCCATTCCAAAAACATAAAGCCACGGTGCCGCCGAAGCCGCCCCCACGTTGTTTCGTAAATCCTATTAGCATTGTTTCTCTCTCTCTCTCTCTCTCCGGTTGCGTCGCCTGCACTATAACAATAACAATAATAATAATAATAATACAATACGGCCGACGACTGGCTTCTCGTGTACACATTATATATAAGCGTTCTGCTGTTGCCGCCGCCGCCACTGCTCCTGTCCCAGTCGTATCGAACACGCGAAATCCCGCTGTGTACATCATTATATACATAGAAGATATATATATATCATATACTTGCGACTATTACACATATTATATTATATACTTGACTGCGTATGTAATATACATGTATATAATATATATATTATAGTTGAAGTTAGGTATATAAACGCACACACACACAATATTTCTACGGCTTGGTGACCGCGCGCCTCCTGGGCATGTTATTGATTTCGGACGACCCTTTTTTCCGTATGCCTATTTATTTGTGTTTATATATATATAGCGACACGGTGGCCTATAGTTGTAGTTTTCGTTCGTAAGCAATAATAATATTATAGTCCTCCAGGCGATTTCTCGCAAATGTGACGGATTGCGCAACACGCACACCACTGCCGCCGCCGCCGCCGCCGCTTTTGCCACTGACGCGCCGTATACGCGCGCACACACGTCTTTATGTATAATAATTGTATTCGCGCATGTGCGTGTGTGTGCGTGCATGTAATGATATCGCGTGTGTGCCCCCTCGCCGCCCCCGACCCTCCCGTACTGTCGAACGCTGCGTGTCTCGATGACGAAAACGACTACGATGCGCTACGACTACACATAATATAGGCGTGTAACGCATCACGGCCACCGTCGATCGGGCCCCGTCGTTGCCGTCGGAGCGCACATATCATAATATTAATGCCCATATTATAACCGCGCTGCCTTTTTTTCTTCTCTATTATTATAGTTTTCGTAACAATTATTGTTGTTACTGTCGTCGTCGTCGTCGTCATCATCCGTCGCCCGTTGTTTGGCGGGGCAGGAGACGTTGTCGACACGGAATGATGCTACCGAAAAAACCAAAAATCGTTTCGGATCGTTTATCGAAAACGACTTCTGTAGTTCTGACACTCTGCTACCGAGTCATTTTCATCACGCGACGCCACACACACGTGCCATAAGTGGTGTAGTATATAGTGATAGAGGTTTTGATTTTTTTTTTTTGGAGAAGGGACGACGTTGAGTGAAATAATTCGTTAAATTCGGCGCGAACTGTATTTTGTAAATATCAAAACTGATGGGCATACTTTTTTATTACTCGATACTTTTCGAGTATATTTTCTTTTACAATATTTGATACAAAAACAAATTCCAAAACTTTGACACGAGGGTGGGGGGGGGCGGCTGAAATCCCTGCGCTTCGCCTTTTTAAATACAGCGTATGCCGTAGCTGTGCATCATAAGCACTCGTGAAATATTATAACCGGTGGTGGATAAAATACGATTATCACAGTTAGGTAGGTAGGTACTACACGCCAGCAATAATAATAATATAAATTATGACGGTAACACGCGCAAAGTATTGTTACACGAACGCACACCGGCCGGGTTACGGTCAATGATGGACAGTGGTATACCGCGCGATATGCACAGTATACCTATATAATATTATGATATTGTGTATATAATATTGTAATATTATTATTGTGTAGTGTAAACGACTGGTGCTGTTAACACGCCGTGTACGTTGTACGGTATCACTCCAAGCACAGCGTACTACTACACACGTACGTACACATTATACAATGTGATTCACCAAGCGTGCTCACCCCCATTTTTTCATTTGACAATTAATTATTTAAATTCATATTTTTGAAAGTCTTAAATATATTTCTGTTTTTCAAATGAGTACCTATCTTCCTTTTTAACAGTAAATTATTCATTTTCTGAAAACTTCTACGTATGAAAATCAAAATTCGAACGAATAGTTTTTGAGTTTTTTCAGAGGTCCTTATAATAAAGTCTGGAAGATAAGGACATTTGAAAATTTTAGTAACAATCTATCAATATTTATAATTTATAAAAATGGTCTAAGAATATTAAATACTAGATTCAATATTACACATATTTTATATCTTTGTAATACCATTTTTAAGGACTATATTATCCTACTCGTTCAAATATTAAACCGAGTACCTACATCAAAAATTTCAAAAAAAAAAAAAATACACGGAATAATTCATAATAAAAAGTATTCTCATTTGAAAAACAAAAGTTTGTATCACCACAGAACACTCATTAAACAGTACAAAAAATCTCAAAATATGGTCTTAAAGTATATTAATCAGAATTTGTATAAATTCATTAATAAATGGATGGGGTGAGCATGCTTGGTGAATCACCCTGTATGCACGCACACAAAGCGTTATATTATCCCCTACGACAGTGTTATTGTTTTATCTCTCTCTCTCTCTCTCTATCTGTATGAATGTACGACATTAATATAATACGATATATTATGTCTACTGTATGATATACTATACCACCACTACTATTACTATTACTACTACTACTACTTCTACTACCGCCTAATAATAATAATTCGACTGCTACTACCTATATAAGAATATATTGTATTATTATAGTCGTGTAGTACAACTCGTGTGGTGTCGTTTCCACCGGCGCGGCGGACGCCGGGCGCGTGCGCGCTACCACGAATAATTGATTTTTACCACCTGTGGAACGCACAACACGCGCGCGCACACGTACACCGAACGGCGCTGCTGATTTGGACTGTTCTATATTATAACAATAATACACACATACACTACGTCGTCGACGACGATATATATTATTATTATTATTATTATTATTACAACATGCCCGTGTACAACGAATAATGTTCGTGTTTTAAAGGGAAAAAAAGAAAAAAATTCGGTCTGTGCAGGTAAAGGGGACAATTTTGTTTGTTCTTTTTTTTCGTGTGTGCACCGCGATTCGGTTTTAAGTCGTCACCGCATGTTAATCTAAGAGAGTTTTCGGGCATATAGTTTCACAATATTATTCGTATAATAATATAATATTATATTATTATTACACGACTTATAATACAATATATTAATATGATACATTGGTACCTATAGAAATACATACAGCGCATTCCAATATGATACATACGATTTCAGTTGGGTATAATAATAATGCTTTATAATGTATACATTTTGAACCCACAGTTGGTGTTGAACGACTACCTCTATTATCTGAAGAAGGGATTCTCAAGGTTTTTCGACTGCCGGTATAGGTTGTATTTAGGAGTCACAGACATCAAGCACCGTTTTTGTGTATTATTATACGTGACGTAATTTGAATTTGGTTTTTCGTGTTCAATAAACGATGTCACATGAGAGCAAGTATTGTATAAACACTGTAAACGGTTCACCCCATGTAGCAATACTACATTAAAAAAAAATAAATAAGGTTGCGTTTAGGAACACTTGATTTGAATAAAGCGTTTCAATCAGTTGTTGAAATACCAACTGCTCGGCTTAAGGACTTTTTGCCCTTGGCTATAATGTTTTTTGGATCTTTCAGTGTGCAGTTTATTTTTTTAAGAAGGTTCATAAAAGTCAATTTTTTAAACCCTCCCCTCCCCCGTTCTTTTTAGAGATTTTGGTGAACTGAAAAGTTGTTTCATAGACGCCATCAACTCGGTTTACGCATGCTTCAACAGGTCTATGAGAAATTAAAATATCATTTAGATGTCTGCCGTACAACTAAACCTTTCTTTTACTTTGAAAACATTGTAACAAAACTTAATGTAATTGCTAACTCATCCTAACTCATAATTACTCAAAGTGGCTCGTGACTATGGTACCCGGAGTCGATTGTATCGTGCACACCCTTATTCATCCTGTCGTTCTAACGCATATTATTAAACTACATGTATAAGATATTTTTTCTATGATACCGTATCGTATCGTTATCATATTTTTTGTGTGTACAATAATGTCCGGTATATCGATATACAGTGATCATTGCAAAGTAATAAGTTATTACCTGCGCACATTTGGGACTATTATTCGTTTTTTTTTTGACACAGCCAAAAGCTTGATTTTATGATTTAAAATGTTGCCAAAACAATATTGTCCTCATTACACGTGCCATAATTACAGTGTTGTTTACCTTGTACGTATACATAATGACATCATATTATTCTGCCTGATAAACACGAAGGTCTATTCTCTCAAAGCTACACGTCAAACTTGCACAATTAAGAAAATCATTTCTATTAGGTTATGATATACCGTGTACATATTATAATGCATTTAGTACCTAGGTAATAGGTACCTACGTTTTGAATTAAAATTGTATTGCTCTCTTCGTATATACAAGATGTATATGTCCCCAAAAACAGCTATTTGGTTAAAATTACTTTATAGTTTATACAAATGTATAAAATTATGTATTTGATGATTTTTATATATTTATAATCGTATAATAATTAACAAATAGGTGTATAATATTAAATGTTAATTTTATTTAAAGTTTTCGAAATATTGAGTTTTTTTTTTAGTCTTGAATTTAGTAGTAAATTGGAAATATACGTTGTATAAGACGGCTGCAGGGACAAGTTAAGTTATTTATTAAAATATTGTTATTAAAAACTCATTTGTATCAATATTTATCGATGATGCGTTTCAAAAATCATAATTTAAATGTAAAATAAAATAAAATAATTGTTATTATGCTTTGTGTGCAGGCTGTTATATATACATACGTATGTCATAAATGTGCGTTGGTCAATGAATAATTATACATTAATATTATACACATTTACTTGTCATCGAATACGAAGTTCACGCAGCGGTTAACGACTTGTACTTCTGTATTCGTATTTCTCGGCTTATTATCCGAAAAATATAAACTCGTGTATACTCTACCCATTATATACTCATATCCCATGCATATTATATACACAATGTATATTATATTTCACCAATTATTGTCATATTTTTTTCGCCCAACTAATTTCAACGTTTATGATATTAACTGGTATTTACACATAAAAATCATCATTATTTTATCATTTTAAAAGCAATTAACTATTTAACTACATTGTTTAAAAAAAAAATCCATTTAACACAAGATACAGCCGCACAAGTAAACAAATAGTTATTATCGATTTTACATATATAAACTGGTCATATTAAGGATAATTTAAGTTTAGAAACATTTAGTAATTATATGTATATTTAAATTATAATTAGAGTAACAGTTAAAATAATTTATCCTCGAAAAAATATGTTTTCATGTTATACCTAATTTATCAACAATAATGTTTTTAAAAACTATTAACATTCGAATAACTGGGCTATTATACCATATCATCTAAACTCTTAAGTATGAACTAATTTTATAATTGTTATATGATGGAATGTTATGAAGTGTTTCATTCATTTATCAACTTGTCCGCGAAAAAGAGTTCAGTAAGAGTATAATCACCCCCTTTTATCCTTAAATAATTGTTTTATGAATTTTAGAATTTTTAAGTTTACTTAAACGCGATAGTTTCAAATAGTTACATAGGTACTTATAGATTGTTTATACAATGTACAGAGTATGCTGTTGGGATACACATATCTTTACTCAATATTAAGAGTTACAATACTGTTAATATTTAATTTTTTAAAATTTATGTGCATCTGAATCAAAATTCAAACGAGTAGTTTCTGAGTTATAAACTTTAGGTAATAAAGATAATACGTAGACCTTAATAATAGTTTTTCGTCAAATATAATATTTGGTCTAGTATTTATTATACTTTATCAATTCTTATAAATTATATAAAATGTTATGAAATAAATATTAATTACTATAATTTTAAATCATCATAGCCTCCAATCCCTATCATATCATCTAAACCTATTATCTTTAATACCGACAAAAGTTTAATATTTCAGGAAATTACTCGTTCAAATTTTGATTTATATGCATCAAACCGTTTAAAAAATGTCTATTGAATAATCAGTAAAAAGTAAACGTAAAAAACTAGCGGTTTTCATTTGAAAAAATGAATTTACATCAGCAATAGGACTATAAATGGTATAAAAAATTCAATTAGGTATTTAAAAATATTTTAAAATACACCTAAAGATTCCAAAAATCAGAATTTGAGTAAACGAACAATATCGAAGGTGAGCATACTTGGTGAATCACCCTGTATTACAATCAAGATTAATCTAGTTAAAATTTAAATTGATGTTAAAAATATTAAACTTTGTCTTACTTCGTTGAATTTTATTAGTGTTGACTTATCAGATAAAGAAGTCCAAATGATTTTCTTATAGGTACTTTAATATAATTTACACAATAAATTTTAATTGGAAAAAGACATTGTAAACTATTGAAGTTATTAAGTCTAAGGAAATCCATTAAAATAATAATTTTCGTATTTAGATTAGAAAATAATTTCGTTATGATTTTTTCAACGGGTCGAATAGGACACAACGTCATTAAAATACTTATCACAATAATTAAAAATTATTCAATGGTAAAATTACAATTTTCTTTTCATAATATCGTCACAGTAACACTAAGGTCGACTGTAATAATAATTATTATTAAGTGGGGTACCATGCTGCAATGACTATATAATTCTGTTTACAAAATTTATCGATATAGTTGATTTAATTACAAAACGAAACGATGGTGACGATTAATTGTTAGTAATAAATACTGGTAATATATATATATTTATTCTTCAAGAAGATAATAATAAGCCCCACTGAATATGTTCGTGTAGGGTCCATATTATATTAATATAATTGTTGTAAATGTATCGTTTAAAATAACATTGATATTGCAATATATCGCTATTCAAAATGTAGAAACTTTTAACTGTAGCAGATTATGCACCTATATTGCATAATACAATAATATATGCCGGAGAAAAAAAGCGATTTCGTATGACATATGTGTGGTGTTAAGTTTCTATATTCTTTATATAGTATAATATAATATGATCAACTCATAAATTAGACCTATATATAGGGTGATTTTTAAACATGCTCACTCCTATTTTCCCTATAATAGAACATTTATTCAAATTCTGATTTTCAGATATTTTAAGTATACCTAAAGACCATATTTTTAAATCCCAGAATTTTTCGTGCTGTTTAAGAAGTGACCTGTGATTATATAAATTTCTATTTTTCAAGTGAGAACCTCCATTTTTTATTGTAAATTATTTAGCGGATGATTTATTTGAACATTTTGATGTATCTAAATAAAAGTTCTTATGAGCAATTTTTGAGTTATTAAAATGTTTATATACTAAGAATAATAATTCTTAAAAATGGTTTTAGAAAAATATAAACTATAAGTATTATTAAATATAGTATTTATTATACTTTGATCATTTTTTACAAATTATATAGTTTGAACAATAGTAAAAGTCCCATATCTACTTAACCCATTACTATAGACATATTATCCTTAGTACACAATGTTATATTATTCAAAAACTACTCATTCAATTTTTGATTTAGAAACAACAAAATTTTCAAAAAAATTATCTGATAAATAATTTAAAGTGGTAATAGGGGTTTCTTTTAGAAAAACAGATGTTTGTATTATCATAAAATTATCCTTAAGTTGAACAAAATATCTCAAAAACTCGAAAATATTGTCTTCAAGTATATTTAAAAGTTCCAAAATCAGAACTTGAATATATGCATAATTTAAGCATAAAAATGGGGTGAGCATGCTTAAAAAAATCTCCTCGTATTTATGTATTATTTTGATACTATATCACTGGAACGTCTTTGAGTTGGTGCCTTTCTGAGGTGTAAAATATTATGTTCTCGCGAGAGTCATTTCTACGGAAAATGTTCGTCAAAAAAAATTCACCCCTTTAACCTCGATCACACGCGGGCGCGTGCGCACACACAACCCCTTACCACGCTCGATGACCATCCGTCGTCGTATATCCCGCAGGTCTCCTCCACCCTATTTATGCTCTGTATAAGTTATATATATATATATATATAATGTAGGTATGTTATATATCTATAGTAATATTATTATTATTATTATTATTACCTGCGTATGGACACACACCAGCTCGGAAATTGAATTTGGGCGACGTCAACCCCGATGAGGAGGACGGTTTTTTGATTACGCGCGCCCGTCGTCTGTCGGTCGCCACCACGGAGCGTCCGTATCGATTCAGCAGTGGTGGCGTAGGCGTTTCTGCTGAGCGAATTATAGGGTTAAGAAACTTCTCGCGCGTCTGGTTCGTTAGCCGCCAACGCCGGTTCGTTTACCGCGGTAACGCATGTGTAGCGTCGTAAGGTGGTTTATGTGTACTGTAAACGCACTATAATATGCTGTAATATTATATTATAAAATTATGTAGTGGCTGGTCGATATAGAGATTTATTTTTACGTTTACAATTTATATCTGTTTGTGTGGCAGTTTGTAGTATACATAGTATATATATATATATATAATAGAAGTTGTCATGTCGTAAATTATAAGTTTAGAACTTCATGTGAAAATGTAAAAATTTGTTATACTTGACCAATTTTTCAGACTGTATCCGAATTGGATACCCAAAAATTAAAATACGAATTGGTAACCAATAAAGACTTTCGAAAAAAGTAAAATGCAATTTAATAATATTATTTAATATTAGTATAATATATTTCCCATTATTATGCGTACTGGTGTGTACGAAAAAAAATTAAATAAGTAGATAAGAAAAAAATATATTATGACCTACCTATTTTTGAAACAAAAAACACGATTTTTATCCATATCAGCATAATATATATAATAATACTTAAAATACCTATTAATCACAAGTCAGTAATGCTTTTAAAATAATCTGGGAACTGATTTGGATACTCTAACCTAACTGATTTGGTTCAACTTCGTAACAACTCGGGAACCAATTCGGGTACTTGCCGTTTTTTCAGGTCTTCCGCTGGTAAATTTACATACTGTATTTAGTGTTATCTCGATTTGTATGTACATATTATTATGTACCTATGCGTTATTATATACAATATAATTACACCGTCTTAGATATAGTATAGCTATTATAATAAAATGACCCAAAAATTGTATGTTCTTATAATTTTTTCAAAATTATTTTATAAGTCCATTTGGGTTAATTTAGATCTCCTTTTTATTTGACAAAATATTATATATCAATATCATAATTAAACATGTTATAATTGTATAGGTACTTTAAGTTTTATGTTTTTAGTGCAAAATAGGTTTTTTGAGTGCACAATTATAACAAGTCCTAATTAATGAGTCTTACATTAAATATTTTATCGTGATCTAAATATTAAGCAGACAAATTTAAGAAATCCGGACTTGTTACTTTTGTTTAAAACTCTTAAATAACTCAATCAATTAATTTGAATTTTTATTAAATTAAAAATGTTTAATATTATGTTCATCAAAACATTGTATGTTAACTGTAAAAATATATTATAATTGTCATTTATAACAAATCCCATTTAAATTTAAAAGATACATTGTATAATTACGTTAAAAAAAATTAAGACCTAAAATTAGTTATTTATGTAATACACAGAATATTTTACAAATAAATCAGTTGTAACACTGAAAAACAAAAAACTAAAGTACAAATTATTTGGTTTAAAATAATTGAAAATATTAAAACGGATCTTTGTAAAATTTAGTGTCTGTGACATACTGCACTTTTTGAACTCAGCCATCGAATTATACTTAATAGTTAAGGGGTTGTACAATGTATAAGCATAGAAACGCGATGCACGTTTGTATACACCAAATTAATGGGACACATCAAGTTCAAATTTCGAATCTAATTATTTTTTTTTTATCATGTGAATTATAGTCGCTTTTTTTCTGTAGCCTCCATTGTATATGCAAAACACTGACGCGTGGAAGTTTTCAAACGGCTTATGGTGTTTGACTGCTCCGAGCGTCAAATCTCTGAACTTATTTCGTACTATTCGTTGATATCTACCCCGTAAATGTGCTGGCGGTGTCGGTTTTGGAAATCGACAAGACTCGTTTGATGACTATATATTTTGAGGTGTATTGTGTATTATATATGTGGATTACGTCGTTTACGCGTTACCCTCTGTGGGTGTGTATTTATATATATATATATTTAAAGCTCGCTTCCTGTTTTTTGGGGGGAGGGGTGGGGACCTGCTGTCAGGGAGGACGAACCCCCGTGGATAAAAATTGATGTTTTCCGAGGCTCGTGTGTGGTGGTGGTGGTGATGGAGATAGTGTGGTATGGTCGTTATTGTGGTGGAGGTAGTGGTGCGGAGGCGGTCGTCGTCGTCCGACGCGGAAAATCCATAAAAACCGAGAAAAAAAGGAAACTCCCTCGGGCAAAACGGGACTACGTATAGTTCGGTAGCGGTATTGGTTGGCGGGCGGGCGGGCGGGCGGGCGGCGAGCGGATAGAGTTGTGTAATAATAATATAAGCGCGGGAAAAAGGCGGTGGTAGCGCGTTACATTATCATATTATTATTATTATATACGTCGTGTACAGCGTGCCGCGTGCAGAGCGCCATCTGAACAATCCAATATATTATTATTATTATTATATGCGGTGAGCCACGTGTTGAGTCACGTGTAGCCGGCCGCCGCTGCCGGTACACCACACGAGAGGAATTCATGCGCGATATGCGTGTGTGTTTATGTGTAGTCTTCGCGCGACGACGTGCGTGACGGAGACACGGTTTCCGCGAGATGAAAATGGAGAAAACAGTGTTTTTGTTGTGCTAAATGACATTATTACCATATACCTACGTATAGTGTGTGACGACTGTGTACTCGGGACATCGTGACAATCGCGTTTCATTATTATTATATTCATTAGGTATCATATGATAAAAAAATACACATCAAAAGTTGTATGAATATCTATTTTTAGAATTTGAAACTCCCTAGGATAGATGGTAATAGTACTACAATATATTTATATTAAAAAATTCAATATTAAGATATTTCATTAAAAAGTAAATAGTTTTTATGGTACAAAGAGTACATGTTTACAGTTTTTACTGTGAAAATAAGACATGTCCTTGGCTTAAAATATTAAACCTTTTTTTCTAATTAACTGACAATTTGACAATCGATGTATACTATTAAAAATAGTGCGAAAATTTCAAAATGATATCTTCATCATTTCATTTAATATTTCGTTTTTTGTCTCTCCTGAAAAATGATAAAAAGTGGACTTATAGGGGATAAGTCTACTTTTTAACAGAAGGAATCTACAGTTAACGATTCATATATTAAACAGTTAAAATTAAAACGTTGATGTTTTGTGTTGTACCGAGTGATATTTTTAATTATAATTACTATTAATTTTTTTACATATTTATTGTTCTCGTTACGTACTAATCGTTGCTTTTTTTTGCATCTTTGGCAAGTTCCTGCAGCTACATCTATTTCTTGAAATTTAATTATTAATAATAATCTCAAAATTTTATTTCAGATCAGGTATTTATGTATGTACATTTAATAAGAACTATGTACACACACATTTTTTTATTGTAAAAATATAGTATATTCATATAAGCATTTTGCAGACGTTCAATGTTCAATCGGCTTATCTTTTAAAACAGATTTTTCATTTTTAAAAGGGTTTTAAATAATCTTTTCATATTCACATCAACAGTCTTGTAATATTACTGCATAAGTGTGTGCACAATATACGTATATTCTTTAATACATATCATACCACATCTGTGACTAATATTGAATATTTTAATGTTTAATATAATTTAATTTAATATTTATAATATGATTATATAAGTTATCGAATCGACAAACGTTAATCGGTTTACACGTGCGAATCGCTCAATATTGCTGTTGTACACCTACCTATATAATACACTAGTATTATACCTATACCGTGGTATATCACTTGAGTGCTCACAATATTATATAATATAATATATTTATGTAGATTTTTTTTTTTATACGTACAGAGCTATTTCGTATACTGAGAGGGGCAAGTAATTGTCGTATGCTCGTATTGTCTAATACGAGCGTATTATATAAGTAGTAATAATTATTATGATTAGGTGCGTTCGTGCACATATTTCGTTATCATCGCGGGCGATGACGTGCGTCAGGCGGTCGGAAACGAATAGGATTTTGTAATTGGTCCCGAAGTTCAACGTGGCCGATGTTTCGATTACGAGAATATCAATTGAGTTGCTGATGGAATGCTGGTGTATTTCATATGTGATGATGGCAGTGACAGATTTAAGATTTTTCCATTGAGAGGATATATATATATATATACATTTGTAAATGTTTAATTATCTATCTACTTACACTTTTTCTGACAAGAGCGCAATTTTTTTTTGCTCAGGACGAGAAATATGACCTCTCCCCCCGTAGATCCATCATTTTTAGGCGGTTCTGTAGATCCTGTGTCGCCCACTCTACAACTGCTACTCACGTCAATATTTTACGGTTTTATCGTTATAATATTTCATTACGCATGCATCACCTCCCACCCCACTCACCACCCGATAACAAATATTTACGGACTTAATTTTTTTGCCTATATCGATGATTTAAAATGTTTTAAACTACAATGTTTTATTATAATATATATATAGGTATATATATATTTATAGTTTGGTTTATCGTATATACTGCGGTAATCACGCGTTTGTTATATATATCATAATATTGATGATAATTCGCAAACTCTCTCAATCGGATTCCTCTTCCGCTCGGCATCGTAGTACGCATTATGTTATATATTAATATAGTTGTGCAATCAAACCGCGTCCTAGTTGAAAAGGGCATTGCCTTTTTTTCGTTCTCTTCACTTTATCAGACTGTTACTCAGCAGTTCGGCATAATTATTATCATACTATATTTATCGTTATTCGCGTTTAATTTTTTTTGTTTTAATGTGGTTTTTAGCATTCAAATGGACGGTGTTTCGTTCACAACACGTGTATTATCAAATGTATACATTTATATGTCTTGTTTATAATATAATATCAGGTACAGCCGTATAGGTTTATTTCAAAGATTATTGATACGTACATTATTGTTGTATGTCGTCGTATTTTGTGATTTGATAAATAATATATCTTAAGTTTTGCATTTATGGATTTGAAGTTTAATATAATATATCATGTCTGTTATTATTATATTGTTGACGAAACACGGTTAACTTATAGTACCGTAGTATTTAAATATATTAATCGACAATTATATATTTTTTAAGTTTAATTTTCATAATATTAATATTATATTAGGTATATATGCTTTATACAATACGCTAAATAAATTCTTCAAAACGTTTAGAATTCTATTAAGGCTGTTGGACCAGACTATATTTCTTGTGGTTTTAGATCATAGTTTATGACTATGTACTTCCCGATGTTTAATTTATGAATAATATATATAATATATAAGAAACTATGTTCCACTACTTAGTAAATTAGTAGGTTTTGAGGGCATTTGTAAGAAATATAAGAAATATTTTCGAAATTTAAGTGATTTTTAGCTCTCTTACACTAACGTTTATTAATGCATACACGTAGACATTCCATATATACATATATATTTAATAAATTGCCAATATTCCAAATTTTCTACTCCAACAGTCTTAATAAAATGCATTTGGTAATTACGTATTACTAATTATGTAAAACAATTATTACATGTATAGTAGAGCAACAAATTATTGTCGTATGTTTCATTCTGCCATTTTATATTCAATTTTATTTACATTCACATTCAACAGGGGATTCATCGTAGTGTTGTATAACATGTAATATTAGATTTTGTTATATAAATCGACTAAATAACGTAGGTCGTAAATCGGTTCGATTTGAATCATAAAGGAGAGAAGCTCGTTTGACTGTTTGATCAACCAACAACAAATTTTATTTGACGAAGGTACATAAATACAATAACGCCAGGAGTATTCATGCAGATGTTCTTTACCGTGAAAATTAAAAAAAATTATATTATTATATTATCCTTTTAATTTGTACCCAAGTGATTTCATCCTTATAGACTCAGTATGTGACGGCGTTGTAACATCGTAGTAAGGATAATATATAGTATGAGGTGTGTGTGTGTGTGTGTGTGTGTGTGTGTGTGTGTGTGTGTGTGTGTGTGTGTGTGTGTGTGTGTGTGTGTGTGTGTGTGTGTGTAAAATTATATAATATGTAAAATTGACCCCGATCTCTTGTGGAGCATGACGCGATATGGCACCAAGAAAGAGACGTCGGCAATAAAAGTCTGGGCATCAATAGAGGGAGAACTCGTCAAGTATAGTGCGGTAACACAATTATTGTCAGCTTCACGTCACTATAAGTATAATGCTGTATGTCTATGTTGCAGTGTGTGCTCTCTAAAATAGTTTTATTGATTCTTTGCAATCTGAATATATTTGTGTTATTATAATTTATTATGTGTATATATTATTATTATATTCCGCTTCAAATATATTGTTCTGAAATCTGATAGACCATGTGCTTAATATTTTACGAGATTAGGTTCTGAAGAAAATAATAACAATAGCAAGGAAAGAGTAGTTGAGTGATAAAGATTGTGAAACGTATAACCATATCGCGATATTCCCACATAAAAACGTACATTTTACGATCTAAAAATAAAGACATATTCTTATTCAAGATATCTAAAAGGCAATCGTTTTCTCTTTTTTTCCTCGGATCATTGTACATAATATGTATACAGTTTACTATACAACATAATAAATCGTATAAACATATCGTACGCGTGGCGTATGTACGGAAAATGTATTGACCCTCCAAAACCAAAATAGGAACTTTATGTATGCAATTTTCAATCAAATACAACATCTTTGATGTGTAAACATAGCATTTCAATCAATTTCTAATTCGCCCCTCCCGCCTTCTGTATACTTATTTAAAACACACCACTAACTACAATATTTTTAAGAAAATATGTAGCTGTTACAGTATAATATAATAGGTGTACCTACCACTTCTGCGTGGACACCACTATCGAATCGCAAACATCCGTAAAGCATTACAATTTTAGATATTATCACGATGAAACTCTTACCATAGGTAGATATTGTGTTTTTTGTACAGTTTGTATCGTACAATACTTTGTACATTTATTTTATATATATATATAATAATAATAATATATTAAATGATAGACCCACGCCGATAATGATCGTCGCACCCATGGCTGGAGACGCTTGTGTGAACCGATGAGCTGTAGGCAGCAGCTCACATACAAGTGCGTTTCCTGTCGCCATGGTCGTCGCCGCCCCTATATGTCTATAATAAATATTATCGTTCATAGGACATACTACCCAACTTTCTGCACTGATGCACTTCCGACCAACGCGCGTTTCCGTTTTCCCGCCATGTGCAGTGCTGCACAACTGCACCAGCGCTGGATCCCCCGAGTCGCTCATACGTAGGTATATAGGTATTATAGTAATATATGTGTATAATATACAAATCCATGAATTCGGAGGGTAAATAAAAAAATAAAAAGCTGCAGTCAATATTATACACTTTGTTGTTGTTTACATAGTGTGCGGTCAGAGTTGTATATTATGCACAATATGTTAGACAGGGACAGCGGCTATATTTATTAACGGTAAAATGATCGGTTGACGCCCTCCACACCCCTTGATGATGACTAGAAGCTTTCGTATTTATAAATATATATAATCATAACGAAATTAATAATTTAACGTTGTTAAGTATACACGAACGCTTTGAGCATTTTTAAAAGGATATAATTTGAGACAGCTATATGTATTATTAACATTCCTAATACGCCTACTTATTAACTTATAGATTGGATTTAATATTTATTATAGGTGTCTATTATGTATTTTTGTTGTAATAATACCTATACGTGTTGTATAAATAATTAATCTACTCGTCGAAGTATAGTTATTATGTTGTCTCACCTAACGTGTGATCAACAAATTTTTTTCGTATGACATGCGATGTTTTATTGCGGCGTCTCAACGCCGCCAATTTTTTATTTGGCGTATGCATTTTTTCGCGCAAAAGAACTTTGCTTGTTTTTTGACTTCGAGAGATGTACTACCTATGTACAATGATATAGTGGCGATTTTTTATTCACGACGAAAAACATGCAATTCCAAATTCGCAAACACGTCGCATATATATTATTGTCTATATAATATATTGCAGTATATCCGACGATGGCGTATATCGACTTCGTCTTCCGTAAAATAATAATAATAACAACAACAATAATCATTACTGCGACGTGTGGTGTTTGACGAATATGGTAGGTAGCGATTTTTATTTTTATTTTATTGTGCGCACACGCCGTTGTTAGATTCGTGGCAGCGGCGGAAGAGACGAAACAGGCAATGAAAAAAAATAACAATATATAATATATGTACCTATATGTATGTATAAAAAAAAAAAAAATGTTTATATAGTCTCTTATTCTTGTCGTCGTCGTCGTTAATAATTCTCAGCCTGTCGGCGCATATTATTACTATATTATATATGCTCGCGCGTATACATTGCATGTGTGCTGTGTATAATATGTGTATATACAGTATATTATCCAGCGTATACGGTGTACTCATATAGCAGTTATGAAAAATACCTACGTGATGCTTTTTTAATTTTAAATTGGAAGACTTCGACGACAATATGATGTAACACTATGGGGCGGCTGCGAAAACGTCATTCTGTGCCAGTGAGTGTTTCGCGTGTATGCGTGTGTGGTAGGGGGAAGAGGGGGTTGTCAAACTGATGCGGCTGCTGCTATATAGGAGTTTGCATCGCGCGTCATATTGTTGTAGTATACACTATATACTATGAACCTCCTCTACCGATCGTTACGCAATGTACTCGGACAAAAATCACGGGTTCACACATTTGCAATTTGTCGAGAGCCAACACTTAAATTGTTTTCATTCATTATTAAAAAGCTGCTTAATATACAGTTACTAGAAATATGCTGTGTCCAACACGTCAAACGCGCGGACCTTTGCACATATAACATTCAAGAATTCGCACGCGTATTGTTGCGCGTATTCAGATTCGTACAATTTTGTTCTTGCACATATAAAATAACGCACGCGAAAAAAAGCAAGCAAAATATTATTTAAACTTAGGTTTTTTTTAATCGATCCATAGCATCTATGGCCATTGGACGTGACAATAAATTATATTTTTTCCAAAAGTGCGTTATATATATATATATATATATATATATATATATATAGTGCATAATATGCGAATGATTAATAAATATAGATTGATTAAAAAATGATATACATTAAAATAATTAAATGTAAAAATATAAGATGAGTTTCTGACATGGATTGAATGAGATTTGCTACATTTTTGGCTCCGGCCTTAGTATTTCATCTAGCTTTTCGGTTATGCTGAATTTTTTTCTCTCCTTATCGTATATTCTGCATTCGGTTATATAGAATGTGTTTGGTTGTCAGAAGAACACCACAGTATGTGCAAATAGACGGGTCTTCTTTCGTCATTAAATATAATAAACTTTGCTTTATTCTTGTATTATAGACGTCCCTTATAATTTATTGTGGTCGAAATCATCAGAGCCAAATTTGTATGTCTATACGCACAGAAATTGGAATTTTTTTTTTTTTTTTGTTCATCTGTTATTGTAGTACATAATTATTATTAGTGTAATTTATTGTTACTAACGTGTGTGAATTTATACTCAGTTCTAACTAGCCGGTTAAATAAATATACATTTTTTCTTGCAAACGCCTATCGATTGTATGGTAGGTACCTATATTATATTGTTAACGAATGTTTAATATGACATCGTGTTTATACCGGAAATACGTTTACGTGAGGCCAAAGCGCACCCGTGTTATGTTTAAATTTACAATAATATATTGGCAGTATATATTATTTGTTTTTGTAGCCGTCTGCGATTTTTCTTTCGTGGATTATGACGGTCCGCTGTCGTCGCGCAAACCGTTTTCGATTTTTTTTCAACCTAAAAACGATTAGATATAATTGTTTTTAGATTGAAAAAAAATATAATTTTACGGTAATTTGTATATAATATAGAGCATAGTATTCTGAAATTCAATTTAAACAACACTTAATATGACATTTTTCGAATATTTTCAAATACTTATTTCCAGGAATATGTATATACGTCATTACGCCGAGACTATATTATAGGTAGCCGTCTGATCGATTTCGGTAAATGTGAATTTAATTTCGGTTTAAATGGTCTGGGTAAAGAAAAAAAAACGATACTAATAAAAAAATGATTAAAGTTTTGTTATATTTTAATGTTGGTATAGGAATTTATTTAGTATAATATATTTTATAAAAAGAATTCGTGATATTGAAATAAGGTGGAATGTCGAGTTTTTTCCTTGTCACCGATTAATTAACTCAAACTAACAATCAGTAGGTATAAGGGTAATAAGTATAAATGAATATAACTATGGTCATAGTTAAAACGTATTATTTAAATTTCCGTTTCAACTCTCGGGCCTACAATTAAAAATTTGAATAAAATACATTTAAAAAAAAAACCGGGATAGTGGCTTTGGTTTATAGTCGCAGGTTTCAAGTGTACCTCGTTCTTGAATAGGTCACTACAATACATTTTAATGGATGTTTTAAATTTCATACCATTGCATAGGTATAAAATACGTTTCTGAGCGGAAATAGCATGTCAGCCTTTAAATAACTATATTTTATAATTTATTTATTTTACTATTAGTAATACGGAAGTTGAACTAATTTTTGAAAATAGCATCGCCTAATATATTATATGGAAATTATTTTTTATAAATGTCTACTGAAAAAATATTATGTGGTAAAAATTTCACCAGGAAAATATATCTGTAGGTTAATCGGAAAACAAACGAAAAAATATCTGTTTTAATATAAAATCATTATTTTTATACAAAATAAAAATAAAATAACAAATTCAAACAAATAGTATTTTTGGCATTTAAAAAATTTTTACAAAAGTAACTATTATGATGAATTTTGTAATAAATTTTTGAGTTTTTAGACAGAAAAATTTTCAAATTTATGTCTAATAAATATCTCAAATATTTTGAAAATTATATCATGTCTAGAAAGTGCTAATATAAATGTTAAGTATTTTTATTTATTTATAAATAATCTAAAGAATAAAATCAATTTTGTCAAAAATTGGTATTGTATAAATATTCCAATTTTTCCCGATTATTTTGAAAAGTACTGAAAATGTTTTACTTTGAGCACTAAAGAATCAAAAAGATCCAATTTTCTACCATGAACCACCCTCAAAGTTAAAGATCACAGCTTTTCAGTGCTCCAAAAAGTGTTGACAAGCACAAAAAAATAGAAATAAATACATCATTGTAAAATTAATACATACATCGTCTTTGACGCTCCGTCTAGAATCTAAAATAATATCTTCGTCATAATTTTAAATTCTATATTTTAATTTAAATCTATGTTAACAAAAAATTCGTTTGTAGAGGTTCAACCTTCTAATTAGTTGCCTGGTTTTGTCACGAAAAATTATAACAGATAATTTAAAAAAAAAAACACTATTGTTAAGCTTCAATAGATAAATACATCTCTTACTTCGCTAAGAACCTAGTGCACGTATCAACAAAAAATAGATGCTCAATATTCTAAGCCAAGGATCACCAATTAATATTTTTGAAAGGCCACATTAGGAGTTTTGCCTATTTCCCGTTAACTTTTGCGGACCATTAAAATATAAAGAACATATTTTTAACATTATTTTATTATAAAATTGTAAGTAATGATAAAATAATAATTTCCGGAGGATGGACTTTTATCTCGCTTATACTTTTACAATACAAACGCCTTATTGCTATATATTTATAGGAATCGTAGTTACACTATATTCTACAACCCAAAATCGACAATATAAATATATTATTATAAATCCGTTTGTGTATACGCTGGTAAATATATCTCTGGGATACTGTTACACGAAATCTGCGATGCACCCAGATCATACACAAAAATCGAATACTCCCTTCTCTCATACACACCACCAAGTCACAACAGTTTCAGGGGAGTTTGCTCTTGAATTTTTGAAAAACCTATCATATTTTTGATCTATCCCATTACTTAAAATAATGAATTTATTTTCTTCTAAACGTTTATCACAGCACTCCTACCGTACAGGATGTATATCCGTATATATATTGTATTGCGGTGTAATGGATTTTCTCTTTTTCTTTTGCCCTTTCTCCTTTTTTTCTGTCACTCTTCCCCATCTCTTTCTTTTGCGTACACTTCTGTTCTCTCTCTAGGTTGACCGGATTGATTTTTACAAGGGACGGAACTTTTCACACGCACACCAAATCCGTTAAGAGTCTCGACATTTTAACCAAAAACCTATTTTGTCAAAAATATTATATTATTTTTTCATGTCAGAAAATTATAATTAACGTAATTTTATAAAGTTATATAAGTAGTAAATTATATAATCATCCGGATTAACCTGCGGGTTATCGATTTGCTCGAGTAATTAATTTAATCAATAAACATACGTAATATTATATATATATGGTCCTATGTTGATTTTAACTCAATTTCCCATTTTTTTTATAACTGTTCCTTTTTTATATTTTGTTTTGTGAAATAATTGTATTATTATATTAAACATTATTTGTTTTTATATCCGTCAAATTTATTATTAAATATATTTAATTTTACTCTCTAATTAATGTCTGATTTTATATCTCTTTATGAAACCTATAAAATATGTAATTTGTTGTTTATACTGGTTATTTTATTAAATTTCTCTAATTAGTTCAATACAAATGATGGGTACTTTAATTGTTTTATGATAATATATACTGAGATATTGAACAAAATATGATGAAATATCTTGGCCAATTTCAGTCAGTTATATTTTTTTTTAATGGACTATAACTTTTGAAAAATGAATTGTATATTTTATAAATAAATTAAATTAAACTAAACAATTTGTATGAACGAATTTTAATTATTGGTTTTTTTTTTAATGTCAATCTGATATACCTTTTAGATATGACCTTGTACATTATTATAGGAATTTAGGATTTTAGGAATTTATAATTAACAACTAAAAATAATAAAAATTAACTTGGATTAAAATTAAAGATTTTTTTCTGGTCACGTTTTTTCTTTGTTTGGTACATTTTGTATTTTAGCTTATATCGAATGTTGATGTCATAATAATTATTCGAGTTATTATAATCGGATCATTTTCGGAATTCTCCATAATAACCAAATTAATTAGTTATTAGAATTAGATCATTTCAGAATGATAAAAATATTACCATTCTAGTATATATTATATTATAGTACCTTTAAACCATTTTACATTAAAATTAGAAGAAAAAAAATGAAATTTTATAGTTATAAATTTATATATTTAATATATATTTAATTTAGTCACTTTTAAAATAATCTGTTTGGATGTAACCTGAGAGATAAATTATTTTATTAGGTCCAAAGTAAATTTAAACGTCGTCGACCCAACTGGTAGGTGAAAACACTGGTTAATCACACGTCTAATTGTATAATATTATCCCTCGAAAACTACTTAACTAAGTCTGGTGAAAATTTGTAAAATGAACAGCTGTACTCATAATATTTTAATGGAATACCAAGACGAGAATCTCATAAACGTATAATGCGGATATATATTTTTTGAATGAAAAAAAAGCGAAAAGATTAAAAATGGAAAATGCTAATACGGCTGCAACTGAATTTCAGAGATTCACTAATAAATAATGGTTCGAAAGTTTTAGAATATACCAAATCTCGTAAATATATACATATATATATTTATGAAGTACACACGATGATTTTTCTGGATTTAAATCGCCTGCACAGATATAGTCGTAATAAAACATTTTAATTTTAAACAATTTATATACCAACTACAGGATAAAATATGAAGGGGAAACGAAATAACGTGATCGACGGGATTAAAGTATCCAAGTCGCGGAACGTCGTCTGTCAAAAAAGATTCGCAGTACATTACGTTAAATGTATCGTATTAAACGTATTGCTTACGTACAATGAAAAAAGTTTTAGAATATATTATTATGTTATTATTATGCGGGTTCCTGAAGCTTTGCATGCAACGAGTGTCGTGTTTTCTCTTTTAGTTGATTTGTACAGATTGTACAATCTGCAGAGTGCCACAACATTATAAATTCATTTTTTTTTCAACATATTTCGCCTTTTATTTAATTTTTGCTGTATACTATATTATAATACAAGATCTAACCTTGCATATTGTACCTACATTATGTCTGTAGAAATAATTAAATTAAGAAATCACATAAGTATATTAGTATATTCGCTGGTTATGTTTTAAAAATTTCCCACCCTCCTTATAATTACACATCAGTATCGGAATTTTTTAACTTATCTAACCTTGAAATCAGAAAGAATGTACTAGACATAAGATTTATTAATAATTTAGTTCTTTGTAAGATCGATACCATCTGTCTACTTACTTGATAGATAGATAGATATTTCATATACCTAGGATTGGGTCCCGTAATAAACATAGCGGTGTTTGAAATCAGCACTCGTAAAACTAGCCATTTATGTAATGACCCTATCCAACGAACCACGCGTATGATGATTTACTTGGACCCTTTTTGGTTTCTTTGTTAAAGTGAAATGTATGGTAAATCTTAGACTCAAACCACACAATGTTCGGTTTTTAATTGATAATATGTATATTTTTACTGTTTCATTTGGTTGCCTTTCACTATTTTAATTTTACACTGTAATTAATAATTGTTACTTGTATAATTTAACTGTTGTCTTTAATATTTACCAACTCATATTTTTCTTCGTAAATTGCTGTCAGGCATAGAAATATATAAATTATCTAAATAAATATATTGTGCAAGTATTATGAATTATGATATATGCTAGAGATGAGGGTCGTCGTTTTAAAATCGATCATATTAACAATATTAAAATATTAATATAATGTCTCATAAATAATGTTTTGTGAATTATCGTGTACTCATTTGTCCGTCATCGCGCGTGTTTCAGAAGTTACGCGACGTCGCTGATCAATTAGAAAAATCGGCGCTCGGCAGGCGCCAAGACGAAGTTGACGGTTTCGGTGAAGGAAAACTGCGACAAGATCACGGTGAGATATCGGAACACCAAGATCACGGTGCGGAATACGTGCCACCGCCTCTCGGTCACCGTGACGGTCAAGTTGCAGGCATCGACGAACCGCGAGGGCGGTTGATCGTCGCCGGTCCGGCTCCCGTCTATTATCCGGCCATCCGCGCCTCGTCCAGTCCCACCACATCCACCATCACCACCAGCCGTCTGCAGCTGCAGCAGTGTACTCAGCTGCGCGACCGTCTGCGACACCCGAACGTCGAGGGATCGACGACGTCATCTGCCCGACCAGAAGAAGTCATGTTGCAACAGTACCAGCAGCAACCGGACTATACGCCCTACGGCGGCATCGGGTACGGCGCGCAGCCCAACGCTGGCTACTTCAACTATGCCGCCACCGAGTCCGCCTGGTACGGTTCGCCGTCCTCGGGCGTCGCCGATCACGCGCAAATGGTGAGTGGCGGTCCGCAGTCTTTAAACGTAGGTACCTCTGTACATCTGTAAAACATTAAGTACGGCAAGTGCTGTAGATACCCCCAAGATGTGTGTCGCGTTGTCGTCTCCGTCATACTGACCAACATTTACTACCAACATTTACGTTCAAACGTTTGTGTTTCAACTTAAACATTACAGTGAATGGACCTGTTGTTAAACTCATAGGTAATATTGTGGTCTCGTTGGTCTTTTACGGTGTTTTCATTTTTAAGCGAGTTACAAGCATTTATCAATATGTTCATGCCTAACTCACTAAAAAATTAAAATATTCGCAATATTCTAAAAACCTGAAAAGATGATTTTCCCATCTTGAGATACTTAATGGTGGACAATAATTCGCTATAGTTTTACATCTAACGTCCAACACAAAATCGGAGCTGCTTAATGAAAATGTTCTATATATATATAAACACTGTATCCATAATATTAAATTTAAGACGCACGTGCTGCAGAATATATCTAAAGAATAATTAAATTCGATCTGTGATCGTCGATCTTGTATCGTTGAATTTTTGTCATACGCCATCTTATAAACACGTAAGGCGTCCAATATAATAATAATAATAATATGTTATACGTACGTTTTAATATCGCAGCTGTGTGTAGTATGTTATAATAATTATATAGTCCGGATTTATAATATAGATACTCCTAAAACACCTAAAGTATGATGCTAATATTCTCTTAAAAATTAGAAAAATGTACAAAATAAATCGATAAACCTCAATATGCTTTAATATATTTTATTTTACGATAGTAAATAAGTATACACTCGCGTAATGGAATAATTATACTATAGTAACAGTCGATATAATGTATTTTGTGTTGAATGGTTTTATCCATTGTTTTGGAAAGTGTTAAAAATTATTGGATTTTTATATTTTATTCATTTTAAAAACTTAAAAACACCCAATTGTAAATCCATATCATAATATTTGGACATTTGATTAACAAATACGTTGTCTTATCGGTATATATTATAAGATAAAATAATACGTAACGGCACAGTCAGTGGCGCCTAACCCTATGACTATAAGTGTAGCAGTCATTACCTATTGAAAATATGGGGAAAACAATATTCAAAGAAAAATATTTAATAACAGTTAGTTGTTAGGAAAAAATACTTTAATGATTAAATTCAGTCATTTAATCACTTTTTTAAATAGCTCAAACCACTTCCAACCCTGGTGATAACTATTACTTGATACATTAATATTTACCAATAATAGCAATTAATATAGCAAAATAACCATTAAATTTTGAGTCTTAGAGAGGGATGGGTAAGTTTATGTCTTTTTTTTATTATTAAGTTAAGGCTTCGGCATTTGAGGTTATTAGCCCGTAGGTTATCTTTAGTAGGTTTTTTTTTTACTTTTTATTAATTTACATTGAGGGAGGGTACGGTTGATTGGAACTCGTGTATACGTGGTCAAGGATTTATCACTAAAAACCCGGATGATCACCCGTCCGGGAACTATTGACACCGGCTGATGCTTGAACTCAGAACACATTATTGACTGAACACAACCACCGCGCCACGCCAGGCCACAAAATCATGTCTTGTTACATCTGAAAAATATGTCTTGGGCGTCACTTGGCACGATAACAAATGATATAATATACTAATAACTATAACTAGGTGTTTTAATACAAATTATTAATACGGTTGGTAAATGTTCAAAAACTATTTTGTCAGGTACTGTAATATTAAAATTAATAACAATAATATAGTTTTAAAATTAAAAATAAATTTGTATTTTTTTCTCGCAATTTACAAAATAATCCAAAATATGTAAAAAAAAAAAAAAAACTTTTATCTATGAACTCTGTGTTGAATGAGTCGTCCATGTTTTTTACTCTCGCAAGATTTACTTTGAAATAAATTTAAACTATAACTATAAACTTACTGCTTGAACTCGGTTATGATATGTAAAAACATAATATAAATCTGGACCATAGTAAAACCTATAAAATACGGCCAGTTGCCTGACGATAACAATAATGTAATATATATATATATATATATATTACGTTATCTTGTTGCGTAAGCCTATAAAATGCGAGCAAACACGTTAAATATTATTCGTCTAATGTTTGCGTTTAAATTTGTGTTTCAGCATGCCGGTTTGTCACATAACGCGTGCAACACACATATCGGCGACAGTACAGGAAGCTTCCTGAACCATGGTTATCATCAGGCTACGTCGACAGGTTAATTTCGTTGCAAATAATATTATTATTATTACAATATCTGTCTCTCGCACAAACGCGACAGCACACAATCGTGTGTGTTCGGTCTATAGACCGGGCGCTTGTGATGATACCTATAATACTGTCGATACTATTGTAACGATATGATATCCATTTATATTGTACAAATGACGTTATCTGTATATTTACGCGCGTACGTCGTATTATTATAATCGTTGCAGGAGCGTCGACGTCTTCGGCAGAATCGTTCACCGCCAACAACCATCCGGTGTCCCAGTCCGACATGACAGACCCCATGGCAGATTTCTTGGGCGGCCACCAAAGCATGACCGAAAACGATAAGATCATCAAGGTAAGTCCGATGAAACCAACTGCGAAAAGTCTGTACTTCCATTTCCTTTTTCGTGTTATACTACTTTCTCATACACGTACCACAGAACCTATATAACGATGTGTTTTATGCGCACCGTCTGCACTCGTGCTACGGTCGTCCGTTCCCGTTCACGCATTAACGCCGCTCGTACGTTTATATATTATTTATTTCAATAATTCGTCAAGCGTGGCGGCCCGCGTCCGTCCATTCCTTTCCCGTCCATATCCGCATTCATTCCCGCTTGGAATCCATCGGTAAGGCTATAATGATATTATAATATATATATATATTGTGTTATATTCCGCAAGTTTTTGTAAGACGAGAAAACCATTTTTTCTTTTTTCTTGCCGATTTCACAGGAGGAGTCCATAGACTGGCTGTCGACCATCATAAACGACGAAGTCGTCGACCACGGTAACCGGCCTGACGTCTGCGGCGGTGGAGGCGGAGGTGGTGGAGGTGGCAACGGCAAACTCGTCAGCGACTTGCCGTGCGAGGTCAGGGAGTCAAACGGCCGGTTGCCGAACTTTCATCAGGCGTTTGGGTCCACCGAGATAGGCAGGTTCTCGCAGCACGAGTACTACGAACCGCCGAAAGACGCGGCCATCGGCGAATGCCAATCAGCAGGCCGGTCGGGCTCGGCCGCCGCACAACAGTCCGGCCCTGGGACGTCGCAGCGATCTGACGAACAGCACACGGCGGCGGCGTCGTCGTCGCCGTTCGAACCGCCGCGGCAACAGAACAGGCGTGGACGGGCGCAGCGTGGCGGCGGCCAAAACAGGCGCAACAAGCAGACCAGAACGGCGGCCGCGGCCGCCGCCGCAGCAGCAGCTGCCGCCGTGGCTGCCCAACAGTACGCGGGTTACGACGTGACCGGTGCCGCGGTGGGCAGACATCAAGTACCTCCGTACCACCATCACGACCCATACAACCGAAACCATCACCATCACGCCCAACAGCAACGGTACCACCAAGAATACCATCACCAAAACCAGCAGACACCGTACCAGAATCATCAACAGGAGTATTACAGGCCGTATGACCGGATGCACTACCAGCAACAACAGCCGCCGCTGCCATCGAACCCGTACTACAACAGCAGCAACGGTACCAACAACGGCGGTGGAGGCGGTAACAGCAGCAGCAGCAACAACACCAGTAACCGGGAACAGTCGTACGCCGGCGGATACAACCGGTTTCACTCGTGCTGTTCTACCGAGCACATAGCCAGGCCCAGCCATCACCACAACTACGGTCCGGGCCAGTACTACGGTGATTATAACACCTATAACCAGTGGTGATGAGGAGACCTCATCACCGCCACCGCCGCCGCCGTGTCGTAAAATATCGTTTTTAACGTCGTTTTAAAAAAAAAAAAAAAATTAAAAAAAAAAAATCATGTTTCGTTTGCGCACACCAACAACGGCGGGTGTGCCATTCAAACACCGCCCAACCCCTTCACCCCCACCCCAATCAGTTACAAAAATAATATTTATCAAATTAATAATTTTAATTCACTATCTGTGATACGATGACGATGGTAATACACGGTATAGCGGTTATTTGATGTATTATTATCACGCGTTATTGTGCAACAACAAAATTTGTGGCTTAAATGCGATTAGAATACCGTTGTTTTTTTTTTTTGTTTTGTTTTTTCTCGGACGCGCAACGAGTCAATTATAACGTCGAAAACGAAATCCCGGATATTTATTTGAATATTCGTCTCTTCTCGTGCCGCGCGTTTCACGCAACAACGCCCGACGATGTTCTGTTTAAAACGATATGTTTATAACTACTATATTTAAAACAATATTGATGTTGTGGTGTCGAACAAATAAAACCGCGCGTCTCTCGCACGGCCGACAGCGGCATTATTGTGCGCGGACACCGAAGAAGAGGTCGCGGGCCTCCACAGATCCAATGGCGTTTGTGCGAAAATCACGATGTGGCGTGCCGGAGAAGATATCTCGGTTTTGTCGGGTCCCAAATCTCCGGCGCGTGCCGGTCCGCGTCGTAATGTCGTGGTGCGCGCCATGTTCTCCCGCCAAACAAACGCGGAACGGATGGAAAACAACGCGAACCGCGACGGCGGATGTCTCGTCTCGTTTCGATGTTTTATAATCGTATAATAATTTACATTATAGTGTTTAAGTCGTTGTGCCTTATTAATTAACGGTTAATGTTGTTGTAAAATGCACCATTATATTATTTATTACGATATGAATAAATTATATTATATTACTGTACAAAATATTATCGATAGCATATTTTTTTTTTTCCGACATACATATATTATATAAAACATAATAATGGCAAACGAAGAAGCCGCGTGTTTAAAAAGTCTGGTTCCGGCAGTTTTGTTTATATATATATATATTTTTTTTTTAATCATTATTATACCATTGTTTAGTCTTTTTTGTTTTCCGATTCCGTTTGTATATTGTGTATCGCGTATCTGTATTACCGGCAAGATGGAGAGCAACGATACCAAGTTTCTTATTATAAAGCCGTGCGCTATATTTTATTTTCGTTTTAGTAGACGATAAGACGGAGCAGAGCCTGCAGCAGTGGTTTTTATCCTATACTATAACTATTAGTTGTCCGTTTGTTGTTGTTCGTGTCATTACTATATTATTATTATTATTATTATTACTAATACTATCGATATTACTATTATATTTTGTACGTGCGTAGTCTTCCCGAATACATTATATATTAATATTAGGTCCGGTCGTAAGATATACAATAAAATATTATTATATTATTTTGTTAATGAATTGAGATAATACTACGCGTTTAGAGCTTCCTCCGTTAACAACCTCATCGCGACGATATAATTGTGTATCGTTATAAGCGACATTGCGACCTGCGGGTCCGCTGTTAGTTATGTGTAATTAATCATTATTATTATAAAAAATTTTTTATGGTTATAACTGTTATTATTATTTTATTTTTTACTTTTGAAAACATAATTTAGGCTCAACTGTGTACACGGACCAATAGCTTAATGAATTTATATACCTACCTAAATTATGTAATATCCAAAAACCGAGTTTTCTGTCACTGTGATCGAGTAATACATTACACGTTGATATTATGTCAAAAAAATTATGTATAATTATTATAATACCGTAGCGCGTGTTTTGACCTTAATAAACGAAAAAATTAAATAAAACTATTATAATATATTCCTTTATAGCTTCGCGAAATCGCGGGAAAATGATAATTAATCTACAGTAATTTATAATTATAAATTATTTTAAAGGAAAATACAATCTATATATTTTATTATTTATTACTGTATAAATGCGTAAATTTGAAGTACGAGCAGAGAACACTTCCCCTAACAGGTACATAATCCGGACATAGCAGCATTATGCCATCACGGTATAATAATAATATAATATTATGTGCGCATACGCACAAAACAGCTTGATATAATTTTATATTTTAAAAATAAATACGGTGGACAGTGAAAATTCGGGTCGAAAACCCACGAAAAATCGTTTTATTTTACGTTTCGTGCCTATATGACAGCGTCGCCGCACGCGCGTTTACGACTTAAATTCGAAATGTTTTTGTATTGGTTTTTTGCGCTATTTTCGCCGATACGATTTTCGAACAACGCTCTCGTCACACGCACGAGACTCGTCACAATATATCAGAAAATTCGTGATGTGGCCGTGCCACAAATATATCGACGTTTGCCTTCGCTCTACTATTTTCTCGTCTCGTGTGATGTGATGTTTTAATTTTTTTTTCCCGTCACCCGACCCCGACGAGCGCGCGTTTCATTATTATTTAACCCTCCGTTCGAGGTATGTCTCTCGGTACATCTCAAAGTAACATCCGATTAGCATTGTTGTGTGGACGTACGCGCCTCCACCTCCACATGCATGATAGATGATCACTGTGCGTCGACGTCAGTCGTGCGTGTGGTACAGAGTGACTGCACGGACGTGCGAAAACGACCGACGCGTACACGAACTATATTATACTTGAATGTTGTTATAGTAAAAATAATAATGATATCATGTCCCGCGTGTATGTATGCGTACTTGTAACCGGATACGCATAAACTGATAACCGGGTAATCGCGGTTGTTCAAAAAACCAATACAAATCATCAAATTATAATATATACCAATATGAGATGATACAGATTTTTTTTTTTATTATTATTATTATTAATATTATTATTTTATGCACACATTGCGGTTTGGTCCTCCTCTTACAGTGTTGTGTATACAGTTCTCATTTAAGTTTTTATTTTCTATTATAAAAAGTGTTGTTAACATTACTATTATTATTATTATTATTATGTTTTTATGTTAATTTTATCCCCCCTCCCCGCGATTTAGGTACATATTATTTTATTATTATATAATTCGATTTCGAATATTATTATTGTTTGTTAAAGTGACTCGTTTATTTTTATGTTATTTCAGAAGACTTTGCCATAGTTAAGGAAAAAAAAATTATCTTGTCTACTAAAAGTACGCGGAATATGTATTGGAACAAAATATCGATTATATTATTATGTACCTTTGGTTATTTTTTATGGAATTAAAAACGCAAAACATTTGGGATAATGTTAAATTATTTGATTTAGGCTGCATATTATATAGTTATTGGATTAATTTATTATAACCCGTAATATATATTATTGAATTTTGTAAAAAACAAACGAAATAAACATATTATGTTACTGTAAACTGTTACCACGTTTGTACGATTATTGTTTTCTATATACATTATACTATAATATATTAAATATTGTTTTCGCCAACTAAACTTGAATTCAGTTAACCGTTTGATTTCAAATACGTAAGTATACCTGTATAAGATAATGTGAAGGTATTAAGGTAAATATATGTCTTAAATATCAAATCAAAACTGTTTGATTGTTTTTATACAATAGTCTGCGCATTTATACTGCGTATTTGTGATAAGTTTTATGCATTTTTGTGATTTGTATTTAAAAACAAGTTGGTGATCGGTGTGCAACATGTTGATAATATATTATATTTTTGTATACAACGAATAACGTCATTAAATTAACTGTAACATTATATAATATAGTATATTAGTATTGTGTTCATTGTGTACTGCAACACTGAGACAAATATTTTGTTTTTCCGTTGTTACAAAAAAAAAAAATAAATAAGACTATTCGAAGACGTTCACAATCAAATAGAATAACTTTATCCAACTTTTATTACGATATTTAAACTCGACAGATAGTTAATTAATAATCATTTACTCTTGAGTATAAATGTTTAATACTTATGTAGTCTAAATTTAAATATATATATATGGCATTATGGCCATGTATGTAGGCATGTAGTAATGACTAAACAATCAAATGGCATTAATAATGCATATTATGTACAAAAGAAACTATGATTAATTAGTCATTAATTAATTGCTGTTATATCTATATTGCTTATTATATAATTTTCAACAAAATTTTTTTAAAAATCAATTTCAGTAGTATATTTTCACTTAAAAAAGCTTTACAGAGATCACTATTAAAACTTGAGTTTGATGAAATTGTGATCAAAATTTGAAGACATGAAGTCTGTTTATGGTTTTTTTTTTTTTTTTGGACACCTACAATATGTTTGTTATTTGCCATGTGTTGTATTGTAATTTTTTTTACTCTAATTTACAAACTTTAGAGTATAATATTTTACCATCCGTGCTAAAAATATCAGTGCTAAATTCATTGACGTACTTTCGTAATGTTGACGAGAAAAACGGTTTTGATTTCGGCATTTTACTGTTAACACACTTTACTATACAATCGCGAACGTCGAACAGGTACTAAACGACAATTACCTACTATAATTTTTAATGAACCAACTTAATTTGGGGATTCCTGACTGATATACGATATACCACAAATAACTTATGTAGTTATTTAGCAATTGCCTTATTTTATCGACGTATATACAGCCTGTGTACAAAAACAATTTTTTTTTTCAAACATTTTTTCCGTCAATTGACGGAATTTGATTAAAAATACTGGAAAATGAACTAAAAAAGGAAAATATGACCTAAAAATGCAAAATAAAAGTTGCATAAATAGATTAGTAGTTACATAATTCAAATTATGCACTTACAAAGCCACGTTTTACAATCGCCAAAAAAAAAAAAAAAAAAAATGCACTTTCCTACAAATTTATAGCCCTAGTTATAGTATTATTATAGGTACCTATGTCGTACATGTTTCAAATCTAAGCCAACACATAAAAAGTATAAAACACGCGTTCACTCGAGTATTGATTACTGTGCCTATATGTCCTATACTTCTACTCGTGGGTACTGAACGTATGCATAAAATTCGGTGGTTTTAAAATGTTTTTGGACTTGAAATAAATAGTAAAATTAAATTTCAAATAACAAAATGTGTGAAAATAAAGTACTATTTTAAAAACGTCATAATAATATTATGATGACACTTAAAAAGGTATGTAATATATACCTAATAATGTCTAGCCTGTACAGGAAATAAAAATGTATGTAATTGAAATGAATTGCCATTGAAGCAGTACGAAATTATAATTGATTTATGATTGTTTGTTCTAAGAACCGGCACCGCTTGTCCTATAATTGAAACGAAATATTATTTTTCAACACAATATATATTCAATAATACTGTGATTGACAATTGTGTAGTGTAATTTTTATTTTATTTAAAGGTCACTTTTAATTTTTTTACACACATCATAAAGGTACTTATCAGAACCGTTTTAATCGAAATATACGTATTATAATTACCGTTATAAATTACAACTGTTTGCAATATTGTATTATTTCTGGGAGGATGATACTAATTATTATTATAATTTGTACAAAACGCAGTAATTTCAAAACGTCTTCGAATAGTAAGTTACATTTCAAATAATAAAATCGTGGAAATAAAGTATTTTAAAAACGATATACCTACCTAATAATTTTATGGTGACGTTTAAAATGGTATGTATATAATGTGTGGCGAAGTCTGGTTTGTATGTATTACACCTATGTGTTACGTCTATTTTGTCATTCAATGCATTTGACAAGTGGTAACCTCCGCTGCAGTTATCTAAATAACTGATGTGAAATCGCAGTGGCGGTTTTGATAAATCATCGAAGGAGTCGATTTTCAAATTGTGCCCCCCCCCACTTAAGTTTAAACATATACATACATCGTATGTGAAAATAATATGGTGTACAGAACTTGGCATATAATCCTGAAGGGGCGAATGCCCCCGTCGCACTCCCCTCCAAACCGATACTATGGGAAACAACGGTAGAAAGATTATCCGTATCAGGTATGTACCATAAAATATGTTTTTGATTTAAATTTTAAACCGATTTTTATTGGTCGCTCAAGGTTTTAACTTGAAATTAAAAATATTTATGTCTATTGACTTGATTAATTAGAATTAAAATAATAATCAAGTCCGATTTGGTACTTGGTACAACATAATATACCTATTTTATGAATGTACCTAATATCACTTTGCATGAATTAGTTTAATACATCTCATGTATTTATATACAGGTATATCCATAAATTAAACATTTATTAGATAATTCATATCTAGTTAATCTGCATTCATTTAAAGTAACTACAATTTTATAATTTTAAGAAAAATATGTTTTCTTAATCTGTTGATCTCCGCATTTAAATTTACATCAAATAGTGACTGGGATTAATTTGGGATAATTGATTTCACTTCATAGAGTTGTCGAGTTTTAATAGTTATTATACGAATCATCTGTGCACATATGTATAATATATAGGTAATATACCTATAATAGATTTGTTTACCCCTCAAAAACGTCCAATTTTTTGTTAGGTACTTAAATGTATGGAATCATTGCATTTAAGTTGGCTTCCACAAGGTAGATCGTATTTTTACATTAAAAAAATTGCAAAAATAATTCTAAGGTATACTGTTGTTTTTTTATAAATTTAGTTTAATCCAGTAAGAGGAAGTCAGTAGAAATGTACCAAGTGCCTGCATGAATACATTTAATACAGTGTATCTATTGTTTATGATCTTTTTATTTATTTATTTATTTATTTATTGTTCCTAGGCAGAATGCGGATAACCCCCTTCCCCTATTTGAACCATTTGCTGGTCTGCTTGATTTATTTAATAAATTAGTCAGAGCATTACAAACATTTTATAAATATTTAAAATATAAAACTGGCTGCAGTATTCATATAAGTATATACTGTTTGTTCTTAAATATGTGATATTTAATATGAGGCTCACAAGTCACATAATCACTGTAAGAATATCATCGAAAATATCAAACATTTATCACTGTTATAAGAATAAGTTTACAAGAAAAATAAAATACCAATACTATTTTATAAAACATTTATAAATAAGATACATATATGACAGTAGGAATAGGTACATTTAATAATGGTATCGTATCTTATGTTTATATTTTATAGAATCTTTTAGAATTACTTTATGACAAATTTATTTTAAAGCTAGTGATTGAATGGCGTGGAGTGGTAAAGGTAAATAGAGTTACTTTTTTTTTTTTTTGTATTTTGAAAGCACCTATATTGACCATACTAATAATTATTTTAACTAGAACGTTAAGACGGTAGAACGCTAGCACTAGGATAGTACGTACTTTTTACAAAATATTTTTTCAATATTCATTATTTTTTTTTTTATTTCTTAAAATTGTGTTGAAGATATTCAAATTAATTTTTTTGAATTAAGTATACGGTTTACTATTATTACGATATTAGTTATGACACATATATTGATTAAATCGTAATTTAAAAAAACATAAATTAATATCCATCATTCAAAAAATTGTTTTAAATGTAGATATAAACGATTTGTTTAAAAATATTTATTTTAATCACCCGTAATAGTTATTAAGTATTCGTTATTACTGAATTAATTATTAATTAAAAAAATTATATAGATACATTAGTGAAAATAAAACTATTATTTACGGGCAACCTTATATTAACTAATTTAACCTTGTGTATGGTTTTTGTTATATACATATAAAATATGCAAAGTGTTAACTTGTAAACCTTACTATGTACCTTCTATCGTTCTATATATATATCTAATATTTAATATTATACTGCTACATAAATATATTATAATGTATTCATCTGTTGCTAATTTTAACCCTCATCGAACTTGCATGCTTATCCCGTCTATAATTCAATTACCCACTAACAAGAAGAACGCGCTTTTAATTTTACTGTATTATACATAGTTAGAGGCACGTATTATATTCACAGTGCTCGACTTAAGGGGGGACGCAGTCCCCTAACTAATTTTTCAAAAATTTTAGCGTACCCCTACTTTTATTTTTAAGGCTTAGTAACGTTTAATAAGTGATGGGGACGCTCTTTTTTATAGTTAACAGAGTCCCCCTACTTTAATTTTGCCAAGTTGAGCACTGTATATTCATAAATATTAAATGACAATCTAGGAAAATGTACTGGTTTGAAACCGCGTTGACTGTTAAGTCTTTACCTACGTTTTTTCTTTCTTAGATTTGCATATTATTTTTCGTGGAGAATTTAAATCCCATCAGAAAATGGTAACTTTTAAAGTATTTTTATGTATACAAATACAATTTAAATGTTATCTCATTAATCGCATTACTTTACCTTGACTTTTTGTTCGTGACATTACTCCAGCGAAGCGTTTTCATTTACCAACTACATATTTTAAATGCATATCTACTAGATGTTTATAGGTTATATAGGTACAATACATATATAGGCCCCTAATATACGAGTATAATATTATACACACGTTCTTCTCACATAATGAATTTTTAATAACAAAAAACCTAGCGTCTGACGTCTATTGATATAGTCAATATCGCGATTGTTGATAACAATTGAAATGTCTGGGGATCAAAGTTTCTTTTCTTCTCCTTTCTACAAACTATCACACAACGCGCACGTTTCGGCGAACACACACAACCGATACATACATTATATAATATAATAACGATGTGTGGCCTATCTATCACTATACACACACATATATATATATATATATATACAAGTCTTTGGAGTATGGACAGATATCATTATTATCGGTTAAAAACATGTAAAATAATTTTTACTCGGTGAGTAAAACACTCGCCGACACAGTATGATGTTTACTTACTTAAATAATGTGGTATACACTATACAGAGTGATCCATTGAGTGTATACAATTATTATTTTGAAAAGTATTTACTTTTTTAAAAAATATAATTTTTACATAATTTAATTAATGTTTTTTGTAAAACGGCATTTTTGAAAGAAATTATATTTTGAAAATTTCCTATCGTGATAGTTTTTTAGGTTTTTTACTTTTTACGACAACATACATTTCAATTTTTCGTATTCAAGCAAAATATTTTTCTGAGAATTTTGATACATAGAATTTTGAACGAGTAGTTAATTAGTTAGGGATATTTTATAAAGTTTAGATACGAACGGAGTAATTGGCCAACATTTTGACAAAGGTACCACTGTGCTCCTCTAAACTTTATGATTGGAACTAATTACTACTCGTTTTGAAATTTGATTTAAACGTATCGAAATATAATAATATCTATTCAGAATATAAAATTAATAATGTATGTAGTAATTAAAAAAAGTAAAATTTTAAAAAAAATGATGTATTGTTTATTTTTCGAGAATGTTGTGGAATTATATCAAATTTTGTATATAAAAAAAAAAAAAAAAAAACCCAACAGTTAAAATAGTTAAATGTTTGCATTTAAATTAAATAGTTCATATTATTTCGTATTCGCGTGAACACTTGTACTACCCAGACGTCGCGTCGAGGACTACCGCAGTACAACGGCGATGATGGCACCGAACCGGAACTCGACCAATTGTCGACGACGACGACGACGTGTTACGTCTTGCCACCGAAACGGACAAACGATCGGCGGCGGTTTTTCCCTCTGCGTGGCTGTTTGTCGTTTCTGTTTGCCCGCTCGCCGCGTCAGCGTAACGACACAATGCATGTATTATGCATAGCGTCTTAATATAATATATTGTACGGTTGCCCGCGCTCGGTATGGACACGAACGACGAATGTGACAATATTACGCGTGAATTCGTCGCCAATCGGGAGTTTTGACCGGTGCAAAATTGTTATTATCATTAAACTGTTGTAGATATGGGGCGTAGCTGGGTATCACGTGGCGTCATTATACCGATATACTTCGATCGCGTGCACGTTGCACACCGTGTGTTGCACTGTTGAAATGTCTACGCCCGTTAATTATTAATATATTATATTATGGTTGTTTGTTTATCGTCCGATAATCATTATGATATTCATTCCTGTCTAGTCTCGAGTGTCGTGTGTGATGATGATGATGATGATGACGCACGTTGTGAAGGGCGCGGTCAGGGGTCATGACTGACAACCGGGACACTACGCACCGAATCGACAAAATTCTCGATAGTCGATCTCAAATCAAATTATAAATAATATTAATTTCGATTGCGCACTATTTATAGTACATTTATAATATCATCGGCCCTCGCGCAGTGTTAATACTGTTCCATCAAAAGAAAATTCTCTTACAAGTTACAATGGAATACTAAAAACCGAACTCAATAATAAATGTAAAATATGTATTTATACGATTTTTGTATTGTAATATATCAAGTTTTTCTTATCTTATAAGATTTTATACAGAATTCTCCGGTCACAGTGTTTGTTATTGAACTCCTCCGAAACGACTTGACCGATTTTCATGACGTTTTTTGTGCATATTTGATAGGTCTGAGAATAGGTCTTCGACTATTTCTAAATCAAAATTCGCATTTTAAAGAGGTGCTCATACAAGGATTTTGAGATTTACGATGGAAATATTTGTTTATAAATGGTTGCCATTGGTTACAACTTATCTTATATATAACATTTTTATAATCTGTAAGACGAAAGTGTAAGTGTAAGTTGTTACCGACGGCAACCATTAATAAACAAAAATTACCAATATAATCTGTAAGTTTTAATAGTAATAGTAGAAATAAATTGTAGAAATTAGTATTTTATTTTATTTATAAAATATTTATTTTATAAAATTTTATATATAAAATATTTTATAAATATTTTTATTTATATTATATTTTTTATTTTATTTATTTAATATAATAAAATTTTTATTTATAAAATATAATTGCCATTGGTTAATCGGGTAGATGTGATAAACGCGTGCATCAAATCGTTGCGTTTACGGACTCGAAATAATAAATTATATCATATGAAAGTTGAATACACATTGTCATTTTTTTAGGTTAAATTTAAGATTGCCATTGATTAAAGTTAATACATTTATATATACATATAAATGAATGTTTGTTTGTATGTCCTTTATGCACTCCTACATTATTCATCCGGTCGCTATAAAACTTTTAAAAGTTGTTGAGTACACTCTCGCGAAGGTTTCTGACGTATAACATCCTATCCCGCGTGCATATTATACGCTAAAAATTCTGGAAAAACTGAAAGTTATATTTTTGATAGGATATATGTGTATAATCTCTGTTTATTTATAGGGTTGTCAATGGTTACATATTTTATAACTATTATAATTAGTAGAAATATGGCATATACATATTTTTACAAATAAATTCATAAAAGAAAACAATTTTTTGACATGGGCAACCGTCGCAATGTTTTTCATGTACCTACCTAATTATGATTTTACTCACTTACGCATCTCATAGGACCTAATAATTTACTACTTACGTATTGTCCAAGATCGAATGCAGTGGTTTACCTATCTAGATGGTTTAGATGCATGCAAATCACTCGAGGTTAATCTTAACCTAAAATTTGGCCCAGGCACGCTAGGCGGGATAGCTAGTATAATATAATATTATTATTTATTACTAAGTCAGGAACAAATTATACTGTACTGCATATCAATTTTTAAATTTGTATTTACAGTACATTTGACTAAATGGACATGAATCAATTGTATTTAAAACAAAACTTTGATTTTAGGATCAGTGTACCAATTGCACTCTTTAAAATATTTAACATTATTTAGCACTATTTAAATTTTTTAGATTTTCAGCCAATATTCTATTACAGTATCAGGACTTAAATAAAACATCAGTGTAACTAACATATTCATTCACATGCAATAATTTGATTATTTGAATGATGCTTTTTTATACGGCTATCCTCTAGACTTTCGTCAAGTTTTTTATTCGTTAGTTATTTATCACTATTATCGATTTGTTGTGCTACTTGCACTGCACAATTCTGTCTGCTCTTATGGGGTAACACGATGATACTAAGTATATTATACTTTTAAATTATAAACAACTATTATTTATTTTTATTATATTTATAATAATTAATAAGTGTTTATGACTGTAAGTTTTTACTTAATTTAAGGAAAGTAACTAAATATAGTTTTTAGGTACCATGATAGATGACGTATAAAATATAACCAATTTTGGTGAAAATCTGGTATCACAGACCCCAGTATCTGTCTTTCGAACCACAACAACATGATATTATTTTACAATATACATATCATTACTATTTATTTATTACTATAATAAATTACAATTTGTCATGGATGAAAAGCATATTTTTAATTTTTTGAAATTTTGATAACCATTGGCTATTCTTTAGCACAATTAATAGTCTATTAACCCTAAAAAGTGAAAATGGCCAAACACAACGCGGTAATCGGTCTTAAATATTTTGAACTCTAGCTAGAACACTGTTAATCAATATAAATGAAATATCTAAATCCATTATGCCTATACCGAAACTCAATAGAAACCGAATTCCGATTGTTATGCTGGTCGAAATGCGTTCCTGAAATCCTAACTAGTGCTCTCAAGCACGAATAATATACGAATAAAAACAGGTAGGTTGTGTAGGGAAAAGTATTCGAGTTATATTTATAATTTAGATTTTTATAATCATGAACGTTCTTGCGGGGGGAGGTAAGGGGAATTGATCCTTTCTTGATACTTTTTTATAATCACAAATATCAACATGTAATTTTTATTTAGTTGTGTTTTTCATGAATTTACTGTAATCTGTAAGTTGCAAACACCTTGGTTGTATAATGTATTATGTAAGGCATATAGAATTTGAACAATATATAAGTAGAAAATAGAATTATTTCTATCTAAAAATTAATTGATCAAGAGAGAGAGAGAGTCAAAGTTTCAATTTATGCATGTATCTATTGCAGTTTTCAACATTCTACTTATGATTTTACAAATTTTATATGAATTGTTAAAACTTAAACTCACTTATATAATTAGTTGATTTTTGAGGTAAGAAATAAACTAGACAAATTTAAACATTCTTTAAAAAAAATGTAATTCAAATTTATCTCACAATTGGGTGGAAAGAGGGGGTTAAAGTTTAAAACTAAGTGTAAATAATATTATAAAGTCCTTTATGCAGTAAAAAAAAACAGTATCAAATTCAAGGTAATTTAGCCGAAATATTTGTATTAAATCATGATCACATTATATAGTACTATAGTCTATACTTTAAACAAATGACAATATATTTTTTTAAATGTAAGGCCATGATAAAAATACATTTTATTGCTATGTAATGTATATATTATATATTCCATTGTTATTGTATGGGTATTCCATGGTAAATGTTTCAGTTATTTTACTATCCCTTTCATTAAAAAAATACTGATAGTAGTATACTTATAATATTGGCAATTTTAGATAATATTATTGATTTAATACAATATAAGATAATATAGCACTCACAATCCATCTTCCGCGTTTCGAGCAAACGGGCGAGTTTTAATACTTTTTAAGACTATAATAGTTATCCGGTGACGTATAATGTCTATATTATTTATATTTTATATATTATTATGTAGTATAACCAGTACTCGGAACATCATACATTTTTATATTTCTTAGAAAGTTGCATATTCAAAATCTGATTTGAATACGAATTAAAAATATATAGCATACCTAATGCATATAACGTATATTTTTGCATATTTTACTACATTTTTATGATTACCTATTCATATCTTTTAAGGATTATAAGCATATTAATGCATATTATGCTTATTAATTAACAAAAAACAAATTTTCAATAATTTAAAAAATTTAAAAATAATACTACCGTCGCTTTATCTATATTAAGATTTTTGAATTCTACATCGAGTATTAATTGTACATTTGTTATAATCAACCGTTCTTATTCAATATTTTTTCAATATAAGATGTATTTTTACCAAGAGCGCCATCATTATTGCCGCCGACATTGCATGTCGCCAAGTAGCTCGTTTAACAATATTAGACAAAATGACAAAAAAATTGTAATTGAAAAATAAAATGTTGCTTTGAATAATTATGCTTTTTCCAAGTTTATTTCCAAAGTATAAATACATATTTTATAAAAAAAAAAATAATTTCATATTATACTGCATATTTAATCTTTTTTTAGTGCATACGTATGCCCATATTTTATTGTTTTTTTAGCGCATAAAGTTCCGATATATGGCTATAGCATTGCATTATTGCAGCTGACTACAGAATCGCCTTCGAGTAAATAAAGCTTGGTGGAAGGTGGTGGGTCCGGTTTAACGCCGGATACACCTCGACCGTTATTATTATTATACCTGTAGCAGATGAAGTAACCATAATATACTATTATTAGTATATACCTATTATCTATACATATTTAGTATAATATGTAGTTTGTTTAAATTAGGAGAGACAAAATCTGGGAGAATCGATCTACTGCAAACTCTTTCAGCATTGGTGTACATGTTCGCATATCAAATCGTGTGGACTTTGGTGAGGGGAAGAGGAGTCGTTACCAATAGAGCTGCCCTGCTCCGAACTCGGGGCCCCCTAATCGTTATTACTTATTTCCCAATAATTATAGTTCGAACTAGTCGGCCTTATACTGGACGATTTTATTATATTATATAATTTTTTTTTTATTTGCAGATAGGCATTACTGTCAATTATTGCTAAACTATAAATGCGTACTAATCTGCATGGCTGCATGCTAATATAATTGTCGTTGTTATTATAGTGGAGACAGCTGTGGTTTATGAGGTGCCGGTGACTTTAGGTCAACTTGTTTGAATAAAAAAAACATTGCCGGAAGGGGGAATGCCCTTATCGTCCCCCTCTTCAAACCACTGCTGCGTATCATCATAGTTCATATAATATAATATATATGCGACCGTGTAATTTTATGAAAACACAATAATTATAATAGTCAAAGATTTTAATAAAATGTATATTTAATACAATTTATAAACTGCTGTAGAAAAAGATTGGCTATAAGTTTTAAAATATTATTCTGATTGAAATGAGCGCTTAACAAATACCCCCCCCCCCCTGATTCAGGAATCAAATTCATAATATATTTATATGTATATTTAATAATTAACATTAAATTATTTAATTTCAAAATAAATTTGAAAAATTGTGAGCAAAATTAAAAATGTGTGACTATAACTAATGAAGTAATGAATAATGATATTTATTTATAACTTAGAAAATATTTAGGTATATTATATCAATATACCATCTAAATTTTATAAAAAAAATTATCAATATTTATTTGTAATACGAGTAATTTATAGTTTATCGAATGCATTTTTTTTTAAAATAAGAACTAGGAAATGTTCTCAACGGGAAGGGAGTAAAGACAATTGAAAAAACTTTTGACAGTTGTAAATTGTAATCGATAAATTATTATTCATTGCTTGTTGTTTGTCCTTCGAAAGTTTGAAATGTAAAAACCTTAAATGCTACCCTCTACTCACCGTCATAGCAATATCTAATATTTAATAATAACCAATAGGTATATCTATACTATACACATTATAGTTACAGAATAAAATCTATGTATAATACTAACTGTACTACCCTACTCTGGCCGGAAAAAATGAATGGCACAGACCTTTAAGTTTTAATACAGTCAGATGAGTGGTTTCGAAAAAATTTTTTTAAAAAGTCACCGATCAAACCGAACAGGTGGCGTCACGGCCCACGGATGTTTCCTTTTTTATCTGCAAGTTGTCCTGGATGAGGAGTTAAGTCAGTCGTATAATAGCCCAAGTAATAAAATTTGATTAAATAAAAAACTTTGCACAAATAATATCGTCTGTATTAATGTATTCTGTATATAAAAATCGATATACTTTAAAACCAAAAATGTTATGAATATGAATATAATACAATAAACAAGAAACCCTGTTTTTTCGAAATGACCTTGGAGACCTATAATATAGGCCAATATTAAATGCGTATAATAATAATAATAATATTATTATTATATATTACATTAGTATTACTACATATTTATCTATATATGTTGCTATGCTATGAACAGTGTGTATGTGGTTACACATACTATATATTGTATGCATACACTTACAAGGCTGGGGAAATCAATTTTTCGTCGCGGCGTCTGTTTTACGACACGGAAAACTGCACGACGGCTGGCTGAGGGGTGGCAACCAGGGAAAGCCGCCGAGTACATTGACGTTTTCGGAGGTTGTTTACCAAACATAAACTTTGCCACCGACGGTCGGACTGGACGATCGAGCGACACTGAAAATGCGACGCCGTTGTCTTTGCGCATTAAAAAAAAAAAAAAAGCCTCATGTACTAAAATACTCCAGGAAACGTCTTTGTAAAAAATATAAAATATTGTATGCAGCACCGATTTCATAAATGATACAATATAATATAATCTTATCATATTATTATTATTACAATAATATTGTATTATATAATAAAGTATAATATAATGCAAAAATGAAAAAATGAACTACATTAGCGCCCGAGCCTTATTCTAACGTATAGTAAAATTGGGCATTAGAGAATACTCAAAAGTGCAGTTGACTAATCGTGGAAATAGACAACTAGAATAAAATAATCATAATATTATGTACCCATATTGACGCGAATAGGGCTCCACCACAAGCTCTTGATTTTGAAGGGTATAAGTCCAAACTTGTACTAAGTTCCAACTTGTATCCTACAAAATTAAGTTTATATTGTAAGTATACTAAGTAAATATAATTTTTTTCTAGAATTTTTGAAATTTAATCCAATAAAAGTTAAAAAAAAAATGTCTTTAAATGTTGTTTTTATAATACAGTATTTTTGTATTTTGATAAATAATATTGACGTATTGTAAACTAAGAACTAAAGAGATATACTTGTATTGTAATCGCTAGGTGATAGGTATTAAATAAATAGGAAATAAATCGATTAAAATATCGATTATTTAAAAAAATCACGCAGTCCTAGACTAGAAATGTGGAATACAGTAGTATATTTAGGTATGTTATAATATATACGAAATTAAATAGTAACATTCCATATTTTCATCCACAACCGGTTAAATGTATTATTTTTCCATTAAAATTTATATTTATATTTAATTCGTAAGTAAATATATACATTCGGAATGATTGATTAAACAAATCCTAAAAATTACATTACCGTATACTATTTTCAAATATTTTATGTGAATTGCTGTACATAGGTATCTAACATATCTGATATTTTAAATTAATTTGCAATTAGTTTGTGCCAACATATTTCATTTATAATAACTTATTACATTGTATTTGATATAATTTTTTTTTTTTATAAAAACACCACTATACAGTGTAATATAATTGGTATAGGATAAAAATATTAATGATGCTATTAAATCTAAACAAATTATAATATAAATTATGGTGTTTTTAGCACTTAAAGGTACGTGCGTTTTATTCAACTACAACCTATAACATAACCTTTTTTTATTCGATAAAGATTATATAGGACAGACTTTAAAATCGGTATTATATGGAATCACATAAAACTTTTTAAATTGAAGAAAATTTAAAACATGTATACTTTTTTTTTTTAAGTAAATTTACAACAAACGTTTATAATGATTATATTGTCTATATTAAAAAAATAATTATCTGAATAATTGGACAATACACAGGTTAATTAAAATATAAATATCCGGTAAAACAAATGATTTATTATTAGGGTTTAGAATTTCTAAACAAACTAGACTTATGAGATATGAGTTTATGACCTATGGTAAGAGTGGTTTTATCATTATTCAAATTGAGGATTTTTACCTAACCTAAATTAATTCTTAAGTTTTGACATATTTAAGACACAGATTTTATACATATATAAACATATAATACATAAAACAATAAAAACTAATTATGGAGCTGTAATAATAAAGCAGTAGTAAATACTATAACATTTAAAAGGAAAACATATGTTTACATAAACATAAAATAAAACATATTTAAACCATTGAATAGAACACTTTTTAATTTGTAACTTTTACAAAAATTCAGTTTTTTTTATGAAATACCTACCTTTACGACTAAGGACAAATAGAGTAAAGGTTATATAGAGAGCACAAGTCTAAAGTATCGATATATATATATAATTAATGATTTGAAATAACAAATAAATAAACATGTAAAACAACTTTTTAACATTGAAAATAAAATAAAATAATATTAATTGTAATATAGCCTTGTTCAATTTACTTATCATTAATTACAATAGACTATATTATATAGAGCAATAGATAAATATTTAACATTTAAAACCATGTTTATGCAAATTGTATGTATTTAAAAAAAGTCAATAAAATTATAATAATTTTTATTATACAATGTAGTTGTACACTTCTAACTCCGAAGTAAATTTTTTTTTATTACAAACAAATTATATATGGACTACAACTATAGTCAGGGTTTACAGTGTCACAAAATGGTAAAGGGTACTGTAATATGTATAACATTTTGAGCGTTCCATGAGTATAATCACTTAACGTAGTAATTCTTATATCGTAAAAATGTGTTTGTATTCATTAGTACTTTAAATCTCTAAATTAAGTATCTCTATAATCCATATATTAAAAACGTAATTTAAATGTAAAGTTCTCATTTTTACCACCAATTTTTTGAATCTAGACTCTAGTATCAATTTTCCGGAATTTAAGCTGTGTAATGATTATATAATTAAATTTTTTGTAAAAAAGTTTGTTTTGAAAATAAAACAATATAATAGAAACATTATAGTTATATATTTTCTTTAGGACTTGCATTACACATATTAATGCTCTCGACGTTTACACATAAAATAACAAAATAAAATAAAAAATATATAATGAAATATTATAATATGGAGTAGTGAGATGATAAAATAAATTGAATTATAAGTATCTACATTAGGTAGGTACTCTATATATCATACCAATTTTATCGAACAAAAAAATATTTTATAAGACTAAAACGATAATATTTCAGAAAATAAATAACTATTTTTAACATAATAGATGAATATCTTTTGATTCAACTTTATGTTTGAGCGTACCAGTTGCGTATCTTTTGAAGGAAATGTTACAAATAACTTTGTTAAGCGGAGTCAGATGTAAGAAATGGTTGACAATGGTGGAAATATGAAAAGTGTCGGATTGACACGCTCTTGAATAATAATAAATTATATAACACTGTCTGTATTCTGAACACATGTCTATATATTTTCTGTAAGGTCAATGCGATGCGCATACTTACGTGATTTTGTACTTCTGTAGTGTATATTATAAGATTTCCTGCGATCGTTTAAGTCTAAAACAAATATGCTAGAATATCCAAATCAACAAGATCACTTGCTATGGTACAGACTGCGGGCGCGGTTGCGGTACCTACAATTGTATGTTTTATTTTTGAAAATTACACCGTTGTGCCCGTGAACCACGTTTAACCGGTAAGAATTTGCTTCTAGATAAATACTATCATGTTCAATATTGGCGTGCAATTAATTATACTCTGCAAATAAAATTGTAGTACATTCTTTATTATCCTAAAACAGAATAATGTATAAATTAAGACAATTTAGCACTTTTAAGTGTATATAATATGTTAACATATAATTAAATCGTATTTATAATCATACTAAATTATTAAAAGCCTGACGGTAGTTGGGATAAAGTTTAACCATTCTATAATACATATCTCAATTCTACATGTCCAATACGCTATTGATACAGTAATGATAGATACAAATAAATAGGAAAAAAAATTATAGCTATTGATTTTATCTTCCAATTATTTGCAGATGTGCCATAAATCTAAGTTATCTAGAATTCAAAAAAGAAATAAAGGTTTCCAGTTCATATCAAAATACACTATTTAATTTTCTCTATTTGTATAATCTTTGTTCACCGGACGGAAATGATCATGAGTCATCGATTACAATGGTGTCAAATATTAAAAATCATATGACGTTATCGGGACTCTGTAGATAACGCTATTTACTGTTAAGTTTATGCGTATCTATACTATAAAATGATGTCAATTGTTCAGTTGGTGTGATATCTAAACTTCAAACATTGATACCATAATATAATGTCGAAATTTTGGTCAAAACATATAAATCCATCAAATATATTGTATACATTTTATTTTTCTAAATGTTAAGTCTTTTCAATTTGTAAATAAATTTCAATAGACTATAACACATGATATCCGATTAGATATAAACTTGGTAAAATGTAAATAGGTAACAGATATATGCATGATGCTCATGTATTAAAATATTTTTAACTAAATACACATTGCGGATTGTGAGCAGAAAATAAGAGATAACTTGTATTAGGTTTTTGGTCTTTCGTAAATTGTGCAATTTATATATTACACCTATCATAATTTATAGGTACCCATCGTATAATATTGTGTATTATACTATGATGTGACAAAAGTGATGTATACTGAGTTTAACAATTGCTAAACAACCAATTAAAATATTATTCTACAGTAGTATATTGACATTCATAGTTACAATAACTTATAAAATAATCAAATGTAAAAAAATCATAAAAATGTAACTGTGAAATAATTCGTCAAACAAATAATTATTGTTTTCTGATTAGCATTTTATTCATTATTGAAGAATTAAACTTAAGTAGTCTTTTAACTGTGTAAAGACGTTTCAAATTTACTATTTATAATGACATTTTACTAAAATTAATTCAATTATTTTGAATAATTATAATTTTACAAATGCCACCGTGTTCTGATTATTATCACATGCACTTGGATTATTAATATGGCTAGATACAAATTTGAAATTATTATAATTTTATTTTAGGCCATGCTAAAATTTGAATCGTTCATTAAAATGGGTTTTTTCACCCTGCAGTCACTCAAATTCTTAATAATTATTTTAAAGAATATCAGTCGTATATAGGTACTATATTATATTATTTTAAGAAATTCACAATCTGTGAATTGGTAACTTAATTGCATGAAATCATGAACACACTTTAAAAATATATGAAATCACAATATAGTATACTACATTAAGCATATTGTTATATGTATTTATACAGCATACGTATAATAAAAAAAAATTAATTATAAAAGAGTAATCCTAAGGCTTTGTAATGAATTACTCGAACATTCCTAAATGTTTTTAATTGTAAGTTCATTTCTAGCGTATTATGATACATCGACATAGACTTATTTCTGTGCACAGTGTTTCGTTTTTTTTAGACTATGTAGTATATACTAGTTAGGCAGTAAACGTATACCTATCAAGTGACTATTCTATGCGTTTTACATAGTTCTTTTTATGCGTAGACTACATTAGAAAACATATTTTAGAGCACACCGTCGGCTGTTAAAATAAATAAATCGTAATTGCTACCGGAAACGAAGGTCGAAATCAATAGCGGACGTCCGGTCGCACCCACGCACAAACATATAATATATATGCATATATTATGTGTGATGTATATAAGTATATTATATATATAATGTACATAAGTATATTATGTATATAATGTATATAAGTATATTATATACTCGTTGCGTCAAACTGGTCGTGTGTCTGTCGGTTTTCCATTCGTCTCCTATTGATCTCTACAAGTTCACATGTCTTTGTCGCTCTAAAAGGTCAAAGAATAAACCAACAAAAATTATCGAAGAACTCGCTTTACTACATAGGTTTCGATTGTACCCCGTAAATGAGCAGGGTCACTGTAATAGATGAGTTAAGTATGAATGCAATGATAAATCTTGGTATACAAAAAACTATTATTAATATATTATTTATACTATTAATAATATATAGTATAAATAGAATGGTATAGTTTTTTTTAGTATTTTTAATTTATCGTTATTCAGTAGGTTGAACCGACTTACAAAAACAATGAATATAACTTAATAATTTATAAGTCAATATCGACGTACCTACCGTAGAAATGAAGAATGGTGTAAATATGTCCGTAGTATAAAAGAGCAGAATTATTTTGATAATTATATTATGTCTAGAAAATACTAATTAAATAAATTTGTGAAAATGCTAGGTCTCTAAAATAAATTAAAATAAATGTTGTCTAAAACTGGTATTGCGTAGATCTTTCCAATTTTCTATTTTTTGTTAGTTTTCTTAATTATTATTGTTATTTTTATTTTATATCTCCTTTAGGTACCAAACTACGGACTATAGATGAAATTGGCTTCCAGATATACTCCTGGATGTTGAAAATCGAGGCAAATGTTATCCAAAATGTAATATCTAAAAAAAACACATTGTAAAACCATTAAGTTATACGTCATTACTTGTACTATTTCTGCTTAAAATCTAGAACAATACATAACAAATAAAATGTTGTCTTGGTATTTTTATACGACGATTTAACGCAAAATTTTTTGGTTCTTAATTATAGGTTTGCTTTCTGTACTATAATGTATACGTTTGATCTTTGATAATAATTAATATTATGCGAGTTGTATTTACAATTATTTTTCCGTCATAAAATTATTGTATAGGGTATAGCTCATATAGCCATTTAGGCACTTGCGTAGTTGCTTGCATATTGTACATTGTAATACAGGACCTCTGATTTAAGGGGAGTACCTATCTGTATAAATTGTTTTCACAAATTCGAAAAATTTGTATCATACATATAATAATATTATAACTTGTAAGATGTTAATATTATTGTGGATATTATCTTATCATCGGTCAATGCTGTGTTTCAACACGATTCGCGGAAAAACCGTGTCAGGTTAGGTTCCAGTCGAATATAAGCGACAATCCCGTCTATTCATAGACCAAATATTATGCGTGCGAGGTGCGCCGCGCAGTCCGTCAATAAATATGGGAAATCTACCGATAAAAGCGCAATCGACAAATCGACATTATTCTTGCTAAACGTTCCTCGCAATGACAAATTAATTATTATCTATACAGTATACACGCACATCTCGCAGTCATTCACTGCAGGAATTAAAATATAAAATATCATCACGATAGAGGTATTTTCTTCTCTAAGGTTGGTGTGTATAATTTTTATTTTTGATTTGGACGGTACCTACCTGGCGGTCTTAGTCACAAAAACTGCGAATCACTTCATAATTATGTTCAATATACAATATACGTCTATTATATAATTGAAATGTTTTATTCCTATTTTTTATTTTTTTAATTTTAAGAGCCACGATGTTATAAACTTATATTTGATAATAAATCAGCTTTACTTTTACACTTGGATTTCAAAATAATAATAATAACGATCTGTCAATACGTTACGTGGGCCGAATTTTCCAGGCGTATATAAAATATAATAATAATTTAATATTTAATATAGTTGTAGCGGTTTTAGATTGGAAATTAATAATTTTTATTATTTGTTTCGCAGGAGGACGAATACGATATAATATATTAATACATTGTTATCACATAGTGTCATGTTTAATAACACGCATTTGCCTGCAAACTGTAAAAGGTCAATCACATAACTATACACACAATAAAATGACATACAATTAACTTTCGAATACAAAATAATTGACCAAAATGTCCATCTCTACTGATAAAACCACTATTATTACCATTAAAAGAGAATCGCTTCGCGTGATGTCTGGCCATCAAGGTCATTTAAATGTGACATTGTAACCATTATTACTCAAACAAGGTAAACTTTTAAAAAAATATACATCGAGTTAGTTTTTAATTTCACAAAGGTATCAAATCATTAGATTGATTAAAAAACATTGTCCCCTCATCCCTATACATAAAAATTAAAAGTAAATTGTAAATCAACACTTTTTGTCTTAAAGTTTAAACCAAGTATAAAAAATACTTTTGGAATACCTAAATTAGGAACGTTTTGAAAGGGTATGACTATATGATAATATAAATGTATATAACAAGAATGGAAAATTTTTCTGACGCTACGTGACAAAAATTACGTTTCATTTTTTTTTTTTTTTTTTTTGAGCATGCCATTAAATTATGAAAAATATTATACAATATATATATACCTATATTATAAGAAAAATATATAATTTTAGTTGTATAATTATAAAAAAGTTAATATTAAAAAATGTAATAAAATTTTCTAAAAATTATCAACGATAGTGAAAAAGTACTAATATAATTATGATGTTGTTTAAAAATAAAATAAAAGTTACTCATTTTCGTATTTTGAACTATGTATTTTTTTTTAATTTGTATATATAACGCATTTTTAAAAGATATTGCTATGTCCAATGGCCATAGATGCCTTAAATCGATTAAAATATAAAATATAAATATTTTAATTTTTTGCGTGCCCGAATTTTTTTTTTGGATTTGCCAACCCTAGTATATAATTATATGGGCTAAACAAAAATTGAATAAATACAGAATACAATACTATAATAATAATACTGTAACTCCGTCTAATAGAATAATTTATATAATTAGTATTTACGATAAAGTTAACTATGTTTCGTGACATTTATACACATAAAAAATATCTTTATTATTCTACAAAGTAAAGAATTGTATGAATAATGTCCGGATTTAAAGTTTTAGCTGATCAAAAATAGTTTAAACCTGATTTTTACGTTAAATGAAGTATGTTTTCAGCAAAAGTTTAATAATTATTGTGAACTTTTAAAATTATTCAAGTACACGTTTGGAATTTTAAATATTCACTTGAAAATAAATGTTTATAATATATTCGAGTACATACTATATATTCATATATTATGTTAGTATGAACTCGAATATTATCCTTATATAACAATAAGCTAGGTGCCGAGGTATTGATTTTTATACAGTTAGCTTTTTTGAAACATAATATGTAGGTATAATATATTTTTTTTATTTACAGTAACTTTTAATAAAATACACATTACACATAATATAATATATATGTATATAATTGCAGCTGCAAAATACGAAACAACCTCTATATTGTTTTTACTATTAAATTAAGGTTTCCAATAATCAAGAAAATTTTGCAGAAAAAACTAAATTACACTTTTTTAAGGCCTTTCAACCCTCCGCCTAGTTTTGCCTATTTATATATAAATATAAAGATATAATACACCCTTATTTTGATTAAAACACTATCATCTATCTCGCCCGGCTTAGTCAGTGCCAAAGATTTATTTTTTTTTTATAAATATATTTAAGACAGAATGTAGAAGTAATATTTCTATATTTCTAATAATTATAATAGTATTATAATATGTAATCGGTGACAACAATTTAAATAAACCAAAAAATTATTCTCTTTTTATAAATTAAAAAAAATGCATGTGTGAGATACTCTTTAGCTACTTTTAGGGGTTGAAAAATAAGCTATAAACACCCTTTAAATCTCAAAGAACCTATTGATATATAATAACTTTTATTGAAAATGGTCCAGTAGATTTTGAGTCTATTAATTACAGATAGACAGACCGACAGACCGACAAATATCAATTATTATATATATATAAAAAATAGAACGCTAAATAAGTGTATTTTGATTTTATAGTACTTCAGTTTACAGGCAAATCGGCGTCAGTATTCCTCGTTTTGTGAACTCACTCGGCTGAGATGGACAATTTATCTGTGGCGAATTTGGTATAATATTTATAGCATTTGGAATAAATTGAGCGTGATTCAAACTACTCAATAAACTGTCCTGATATTTTTATAAGAACAATTTAAAATTTTCATCAAAATCGGTCGGGTAGTTTTTGAGTTTATGAGTTATAAACATACATTAAATTATCATATTTATTTTAAGATATAATTTTTTTTTATTCGAGGCCATACACGCGACGATTTGATGCATGCTTTTACCTCATAATCTTCACAAGTAACCAATGGCAACCATTTATAAACAAAAAAATATTTATCTCTTCTAATTTATTATACTATTATTATAATCTGCAACCAATGACAACCATTTATACCTAAACAAAAAAAAAAATTCGATTTCCGTCTTGAATCTAAAAATCCATTTATGAGAGCACCTCTTTAAAATGCTTAATTTGGAAAATCTTTTCTTAGTGCACCTTTACATGGTGGTACGAAGGTACCATGAAAATTTTAAGTCTCTAGATATCATAGTTTAGGCTCTGAGTTGATCAGTCAGTCAGGATACGTTTAAGATTATTATATATAATAAATAAATTACATTATATTTCAAATAATTTGCTATACTGAACAATAATATGTATGGAAAAGTTGTGAAATCACAAGTCCACAGCTGCAGGTTTTATCCTATATTATAGTTGTGAATATATACTGTGCTCACTGCCCATACGCTCATCGCATTGTACAGAAATCGAACTTTTCTTAATTAATTTTAATAGAACTTAGTGTGATAATTCAACGTGAATTAAAACAAATGGGAACTTGACATTAATTCAGTTTATTCATAAATTTTGCGTTTTTATAAGCTGCATTACAATTACTTATACTTGGTATGTATCTAATATGTTATTATTCATCTCAGTTTCTAATGAATAGTAATTATACTTATAACCTATTATATTACTGTAGAATTTCAAATGTTGTGAAATAATAGCTTAAGGCACTAAGTGACGTTTTGTTATACTGATTTTTGATGCAAATTTTGAAATTGTAGAAAAAAAAATGTTTAGCTATAAATAATTATGAAAACAATTAATTTTTCAAAATTAAAGAGGAATGAATAATTTTAAACAAAATAAGTAATGAGATAGAAACAACTAATAAAATGAGTTGGAAGATGGCATACTTGACCATTAAAAATATATTAATAGTTTTTATAAACATCGATAATAATTAGTTACGAGTATATTTTTTCTGTTACACTAAACATTAGAAATATCAGTTGTAATATATTAGATAGTTTAATACTTAGCTCAGCATATTTCAACCAGTAAAAGAGCCGCAATAAATCTATTTAAAAATATATATTAATTGGTTCGTCAACATAAGATAATAAAATACTATTTCTTTTTAATTTACTAAATTTTTATTATTACTTTAGTTATACTTCCAATGATTTTCGAATACTTATTTATTATTAAATATACACCCATGTGGCCATGTATACTATATATACCGTACACTCTAAAAAAGTTGCCAAATTCTAGTATTTTTAGTAAGGTTTTCACTTGTTTCCATGTATTATATGAGACACATTTTTACACATTATTAGTATAATACACACAATGGCTTGGCGAAATTGATATTTTTTAGAGGTAGGTCTAATATTTCACCCATCAACTCACCCACAGCCCACTTAAAACCCGATAGCGTCATTTACTGTCATATTTTTAACTACCTATCATATACTAAAATATTAGTTACTGTTAAATTATATCCATTGGCCAATCACTACCCTTTAAAAAACTCTGAGGCGACCGTTTATCGACTACCCCTTCACCTCGCCGATGTCTAATGCACTATCAGGTATGGTCAAATAGGTCAATATATTTAACTACCTACCTACATATATTATTAAATTTATCTAGAATCGTAGCTGAAGCTAAAACAACAAGGAATGGGGTGGAAGTCTTTAATATTCCGACAAATTGATCGATAAAAGTGAACGGTTGTAATTGTTAATCAGTCAACCAAATTGGAAAATGTATTATTTACATTTATTAGTACATCAATATTGCTTAAAATTCAATAGACATAATATTTACTGTTACTAATTGTTTACTTTTGATTTTATTCGATTTTCAACCTATTTTACTATAACTGCAGTCTGCCCCGGTATTATGGATTAATCTAACATATCTAACGCTTATATTTAATGGCTGGAGTGGACTCGTTTTGAGAACTATATAGGCGTTAAAATTATAAGATGTGATTTATAATTTTAGGTTAGGCTATAGATGTAAGAATTTGCCATTTTTTCAAATAAGAATAAGAATTCAATAAATTTATGGTACTTGAATGTTATTGCTCCACCACCAGGCAACCTTATGCCAGCAGACTTTACTCAAACATTTTTATAGCTAAGGATTGAAAATTTAAATTAAGGTTTCTCTTAAGTAGTTTATACAGTAACCAAAAATCTAAAAATATGTAAATACAGATTTTTTACAAACATTTCAAATTCAAATTTGAATCAAATTAGATAGATTTTTAAACGTAAAATAACGATTTTAGTCTTTTTATTGTAGTTTAAAAATATTATTAGCGGGTACCTATACTTGCATTTTTTGATGTATCTATATATATTATATTTTAAACACACAATGACAATTTCAAATACAATGTTTTCGGTAAACATTTATTCAAAATACTGTATTACTAATAGTAATATAAATTACTTATTAACAATAATATTATAAAATATACTTACTTAGTATAGTATAGGCTGACAGATCGTCTTCGCTCAATAACATATTTTCAAATTAAATACATCCATAACAGTGACCAACACGATACGGTAGGTACATTGTTTATAGCAAAGCGGTACCTACTTGCCCAGGCAATATTTTTTCAAATTTTTTTACTGTTTATTTATTAACGTCTAATTATGAATTATGAATTATTAATTATACTACTAATTACTATTAATTGTAAACGATATATTATGTAATAGTGTATACAAAATACCATAGTAGGTACCTACTCCGGTAGCGGAGCGATAATAAATAAATACCAATTTTAAATTATAAATGCTTTATCTACTTTTTAGTTTTTAGGTTTAATATATAGAGGTATAAATAATGATGATTGATGGCATACCTGCCAATTGGTAACTACATAATTGTATAATCTATTATAGTATATATATATATATATGTATTTCAAAGACATTATTGTTATAAAAAATGAATTTATACGGGCAATAAGGCTATATTTATATATACGACAAATGGACAACTATGAACTAGGTTTGTAAAAGTGTACGATGTGAGCGGCGATATACAGTATACCTATATATTTTATATTTAGTAATTACAATACGTTGAGTTCTAAAGAGTACGTTAATATACTTTATTACGAAGGAAATTAAATAAAAGACTAATATAGTGTTTGGTTTAGCGGGTAAAAAAAAAGACGAGTAAAAGAAAGTCAGAAGAAACGCAAGGGTGGGTGTGATCGCATAAAATAATATATACATAATTTTATTAAATGTATATATATATATATATATATGATATAGCCATATAGGTAAACAAATAATAAGACTAAGATGTGTTACTGATTATGTAGTTGGTAAGTACTTTACGACATTATTTGTGGCGCTTTATCTATGGCGGTAAATGCAGATATAATATTATTATACTTAACAGTTTACATTATGAATAATAATAAAATTTATAATAACGTGTAATGTATAATATTATAAAATATTTCGACGTGACAACAAATTTAAATCTGTTTTCATAGCTATTATCAGTACACTAGAACAGTCAATCTATTGGTAATTGTAACTTGCAAGTAGACGTCTAAAATTCTAAAAGCACAAAAAATAAATTTTCCCTTAAATAGAAAAAAGTGTATATGGCAGTGTCATCTAGCAATAAAAACGTGCAAAGATCGTGAACGGTTCTTCGTGCTTGCGGAAACTTGTTTTGCTTATCCCCATGAACCAGTCAAATCTTGATATTATATAAAATATATTCGCAATTTTTTTTTTATAGACAATCGAGTTAAAATATGGACAGATATATTTATATGAAGAATAATGATTTTAGTTAATTTGATATGATTTTTTTTTTTTTTTTTTTTTATAATAATAAATGTTTTATTCAATCTGTTGCATAAAGAACAATAAGAATAATTGATAGTAGAATAAAATAGCAAGATAGATATAACAGAACGTAGATGCCTCCCAGTGGAGGTACTACATTGAAATAAAGAGAGAAAGAAAAAAAAAAAAAAAAAAAAAAA
>JACXSJ010001667.1:0-77458 GCA_014851325.1 Pentalonia nigronervosa | reverse complement strand
TACGACTTAAAAATCGGTCCGCAACACACATTTTAATCGTATATAACGACTGTATATTATTTTTTTCACAAATGATTGTCTAATAATATTGGTGTAATTACCAACAGATAGGGTATCTACTATCTTCACATAGTTATTCTGTAATGTATTACTATATTAGCTGCTTTCATACTTTTTAAAATAGCATTTAAGCTATTAACGAGATAAAAGTCAACATTACACACATTATAGTACATATAATGAGATAATATTACCACAAATCTACAAATATTGGTTTGATATTTTAGTTATGTTAGTGCCGTTGAACGTGTTTCATTAAAACGTTAAAATGAATAAGCGAAAAAATTTTTCTGTCGAAGAAAAAGCGCATATAATTTTTCGTTTGGAGAATAATGAAAAAAACAGTAATATTGCAACTGAATTTGGTGTAAGCCATTCTACGATATTTACAATATGGAAAAATCGTGATAAAATAAAACGAGAATTCGAGTACGAAAGATATAACGTTAAAAAAATTCGTGATAGTGATCATGAAGATATTGATAATGCTTTATTAAAATGGTTTAAAACACAACGAAGTTTCAATATACCGATTAATGGACCGATTCTACAAGAGAAAGCAAACGATTTAGCAAAACTATTGGGTAAAGATTTTTCATGTTCTTCATCGTGGATTCAGCGGTTTCGGGTAAGACACAATATTACTTTTTCTAAAGTTAATGGAGAATCTGCCAGTGTAAACCTTGAAAAAACAACCAAATAGATGGAGATGGTTTGGCCAAAATTGCGCGAGGGATATGATGACGCTGAAATTTATAATTGTGATGAGACAGGATTATTTTTTAAAATGCTACCTGACAAAACTTAAATTTAAAGGCGAGACTTGTTCTGGGGGAAAATATCTAAAGAGAGGTTAACCGTACTTGTGTGTGCTAATATGACCGGAACATCAAAAAAAAAAACTTTTTGTGATAGGAAAATCGAAAACACCACGTTGTTTTAAAAGTGTTAAATCTTTACCAGTGATTTATGAAGCAAATAAACGTGCATGGATGACATCTGAATTATGGGATAGATTTTTACAAAAATGGGACAGTGAACTAAAAAGAAAGAGAGAAAAGATTTTACTATTAGTAGATAACTGTCCATCGCATACCAAGTTAAATGATTTGCATTGTATTAAGATAGTTTTTTTACCCCCAAACTGCACATCAGTATTACAACCAATGGACCAGGGGATCATAAAATGTCTCAAAACAAAATTTAGAAAATTGTTAGTTCTCAAAATGATTGATAATATTGAACATAAAAAAGAAACCAAATTAAATGTCTTGGATGCTATTTTGTTGTTAACTCAATCGTGGAATGAAATAACAGTAGAAACTATAAAAAATTGTTTTTCTCATGCGAGATTTCTCACTACAGTACAAAGTTCTTCTATTTCTTTAAACATTCAAGAAAACAATTTTGACTACCCAAACTTCGAAAATTTTGTAGATATAGACACTGAGGTAGCTACAACAGGAATATTAAGTGACGAAGTCTTAGTGAATACAATATCCAAACCAAATGAAGAAGAAGAAGAAGAGGAAATAACTGACGAAGATAAAGATTATTTAACCGTAGACGAAGCGTATAAATCACTAGAAAATATTGTTAATTTTTCATTACTAAATAATATTGACTTGAATCAAAATTTTAATTCATTAAAACTCACTATACAAAATATGCTATTAAATGATAAATCAAAACAGCTAAAAATCACTGACTTCTTAAAATAATTGTGTAAAATAGAAAATGTAAAAAAATATATACGATAATAATAAAAAAAAAATAATGTAAACAATATTTTAAATTGTATAACTATATAAAAAAAAATGTATGATGTAAGCAATATTTTAAATTCTAAGTATAATAAAAAAATATACTTGTGTGGTTTAAAAATTCATTGTACGAGTAAAATTTGAGTGTATAATATATTGATAAAAAAAAATAAATAAAATTTGGTTATAACAACATCTGGTTATAACGACGTATATTTTACGGTCCCTTGACCGTCGTTATAGATGATACGGACTGTATATATAAACTAATATAATAATAAAATTAAAATCCGTTAAACCAAAATCCTACGATTTTGTTAGGAAATTAGTTTTAAACACCAAGTTTTGTTTAATGATTGCAATTATTTTAGATCATTGGCGTGCACAGGGATGGAAATCATTTGGGTCATGGTTCACCGCGACATTTCATGTCTAGTTAAAGTTTTATTATCGTTTACAGGGTTATATTATTATTTTATTGATTTTCCATATTATAATTTTTAAAAACAGAAAACTGCAAATAATCGCAGTTTTTATTACTTTACATCTATTTACAAATATATACATGACCTGACGAAAAATGTGAAAAACGTTGTTTTGTTACTTATTGCCGTCTTTCTTTAAATATTGGTTGTTAAATATGTAAAATCGTTTTCATTATATTATTAATCATGAACTACTAATATTTTATTAAAATATCTTCTTTCATGATTGTAATTCACAATAATAATTATTATTTTAATACAGTTCCACATTCGATAATATTGACACATTTGAAACATAACCATATGACGTGACTTGCAACAAGTTTTTAAACATTAAGCTCTGATATTCGGTAGTTTAAAAAATAAAATATGCGTACGGTATAGTGGTATACAATAATATAATTATTTTACACTCTTGTGGAGTTAGGTAGGATTATGGCAGTAGTAAATGATTTCAAAAAGTAGTTCACTAATATTTCCGTTGGAGCGCTAGCTGTATTTCTCACTACACTAAACAGCTGTTTTTTTATGAAATATTTGTTTAGACATCGCTTCGAAGTCCAATTTCTATACGCAGTGATTTGAAACCAGTTATTTTAAAATGTGAACAGCGGCTCTAAAGAAAAGTGAAAACTTATGTAAGAAACTAAAAATATTATTTTACCACCGATTTGGATTGGCATCAAATTCGTTACCTGGAATATAATGAATAATCGATTATCGGACAACTCGATTGTCATGATTATACACGTTAACATGTTGTTGAATCATGAACAATCGAATCAGTGCGCGGCCAGTATTAGTGACGACCACAATACTACATAACAATAACAACAACAACAACAGTGGCCATATACCGCAACGAAGACGACCTGGGTCGCCTGCGCAGTAGTACTTCTTAACATTTACACCTCGCCCGACTATATAGTGATGGGAGTAGAACGCCAAGGAGTGATTGACTTGTACAAGACCGTAAGTGTGCCATTGTATGTATGTACATTATGTACCTAAGTACCTACCTATACCCATATACTATAATATGGACCGAGGATATCCCAGACCTGGTGGAAGGGAGGGTAGTGGTGAAATCCGATCGTAATCGATCGGGCTCGTGGGCAGGGGTGACGATTTGCGCTTTGGTAGTGGTGCGGTGGTGGGTAGCAGAGGTACTTGTTGGATGCAATCATATTATCATCATTCATTATATAGTATGCCACTAAACGTCATATTATTATATTACATCTCATACGGATCCCGAACGGCTGAACGTGACGTATTTCACCAAATAAGTACTACGAAATCTGTTATTTTTTTTTTCAATATTGCCGCCCACTTTACTTCGACAATCGTTGGATTTAAAAATAATCCATATTCTATTATTATATTATCATAATAAAAAAAAACATAATATAATATATTATTAAATTAAACCTACGCAAAGTCGACAACGCGAGTTTTGTTGACGGAGATTTCATTGGAATATTGATATTTAATTTATCTACAGTTTATTTTTGGCTCGAAGATCTTGCTTCAAGCCAATATTTTGTAAATATTACAGTTCACCTGCTAGGCGGTGCTCGCTCAACTCATCACAAATTTGACCTTTCAGAGGACGATGTTGAAATACATTTTTGTTCTGAAATTTGTTTTATATAGTATTTCCATATACTACTACGCACTCCACTATTTCATCGTTGTTATAGTATTAATTATTAATAATATTAAAATATTACGCTCGCTGCCAAAAATTGAAATTTAGGTCACATTTATTTCCACATACTATATAGCAGTCGAAGTTTTACAGAATTGTAAAATTAGTAAAAATATATCATATTAGCACTAGCTATCCATATTTACAATGCGCATAATTTTAAGTGTATCTATAAGGTATAAATATTTATTTTAATGACTTCTTAGTATAACATAAAATGAATATAGAAAAATAATATTTAAACTCAAGCAGCAATTGAAATATAAAATAAAGTAGAACCTAAGACAGATGGGCAAAACAACATCATTGCTACCACTTTTAAGTTTTGGGGGAAATTGCAGATGCAGTTAGTATAGTCGTCTCGTAAATAAATTACGTGGTACTCAGTGGCGTCGAGACTCACAAACAAATGTCATTAAAACAATATAGGTCTAACTGATGTTTTTTTTAACTCCACTGACTTAATGGAGTAGGTGGTTCTTACCCTATGCAGTTCTTCTATACTTCTGAAGTCAGAATAGTCAATGGCTATGACTTATTAAAAATTATATAATAAATGTAAACAATTCTTACTATCATATGCCTATTTTAATGATGAAATAGTGTAATACACCATACCATTCTGAACTTCTGAATAATAAAATTCTTACAAAACAGGAAAACCATTTGTATGAAACGTTATCTAACATTATATTGCAATAATCATTTATTTATACATATTATATAATTGTAATTTGAAATACCTGCTTTGGTTTATTATAGAACAGAAATTGTATTAAATTAGAAAATAAAACATAATTAATTGATTTACGTTTTCAACTTCATATTCGAAAGCAGAAAATTTTACCAAGAATTTAGATACACAAATTTCTTAATTTTGAAAGAGTAGTAGTTACAACTCATCTTATTTTAAATAGGTACTTAAGTTTTTTTTTTTTATTTATAAAAATATTTACCATCTATTATCTAAAACAAGTAAATTTGATATAATGTATACACACGAATAACTTGTGAAGGGAGCTGTTCACTAACGGCACCTCAGTGTAACTTCAAAGTATATGTAAAATAAAATTGATCCCATTTCAATTAAAATTATCCAAATCGTACACATTTTTTATCAAATTATTAAAAATATCTTATTCCGATAAAATCCTTTTCTTACTTATCTATAGCTAACTAACTACTTCTAATTAAAAATATTGAAAATGGGTAGTAACAATTTTTTTTTTGATTAGTCGTAGTCACTTTTCAATATTACGTATATATTTTCTACATACAATACCATAAATTCATTCATGCTATTTTGCAATACAAGTTAATAATAAAATATGGCATAACATATGATAATAAATAGGTAATAACTAATTATAAACAAATCAATAATAATCATTTTTTTCATAATTAATTAACTTGTTTTGGAAAAATAAGTTTAACCAACACTACATTATTACTAGAAGAAAAATAAAATATTAATAGTAGTATAAACAAATACTAAAAATATTCTTAGAAGTAAATGCTGACACGTGTTTTTTCATATTATGTAATGAGTTATTAAGTGCAAAATGTTCCATGTTCATTACATTTTACAGTGACTTATTCAATTTTGAGCGATTAGTAGTCAAGGAACAATAGAAAAATTATAATACAATAGACTACAAAGCAACGTCACTGATTTAAAAAAGAAATCTATTATTAAATTATAAAATAGGATTATTGATGCAAATTACAAATATTTACATTTACAATTTCGATACTAAGCGTCGGCAGAAACAAGACTGATTGTCGTTGAAATGTAGGTAACATAGGTACACCGTACACAATAATATATATTATTTTATAACATGGAATCATTTAACGCACAGATACAAATTTTTTTATCACAAGAGTATCAGGCTCTTTACTTAGGCACCAAATTAATGCATTCTAAGAAGCATTAAAGTAATTAAAAATTAAAATATTATTCTATGCCTGTTGTACAAAAATTCTCCAATAAAGCATCGTGATTATTAGTCATCTATCGTTAGTTGTTAAGGTGGTACTCATGGTGCCCAATACATTCACAATTAACCCTTTACCTGTATCATGCGTCACATTGTGCAGTATCGTGATTGAATAGGAATGTGCACTTTTGTTTAAAATGGTATGAGAAAAGAATACAAATTAGCTAAATTTCTTAGCAATTAGGCTTTTGAACTGTATTAAAATCAAAAATAACACAAGGTAGGTCTTAAATAAATATGTTACTTAGTATTCAACCTATTGTAGCTTAAACACCACACTAGCAGAACAAAACAGTATAATATAAACAAATTATTTTTATTACAGCTACTTTACATGGGACGAGATTATCCTCAGGGTTACGACTTTTTCCGTTCACGATTGAAAAAAGCTTTTCAACGTAATAGCCACATCAATGATACTGAACAAATAAAGATGCTGGTCAAACGCGGCGAGTTTGTTGTCAAAGAGATTGAAGCCCTTTACATGCTCAAAAAATACAGAACATTAAAAGATAGATATTCTACGGAGAAGGATCAATAGTAGTCAATAGAGCTTTATTTAGTTTTTTATATATATATATATTATTATTATTATTATAAAATATGTCATTGTGTACAGTATTTTTTTATATGTAGTTTAAGCTTACAAACAAAATAATAATAATAAAAATAAAAATTTGTTGGTATATGTATGTTAAAAATCAATTGTGTGCGTGCTCATAAGTGCATTAAACAGAAAAAAAACTGTTTTAATTGCAATAATATTATCAACACAATATTAATAATTTTTAAATGAGTATAGAATTCTAAGTTTTTAATGAAAAAATATTAAAAACAATTTGAAGTTAATATTAATTTTTTGACAGAAGCATGAAATAAAAATAAATAAAGGTCACAAGAATAAGTAACAATAAAAATAAATAATACAATATTCTATTTTCTTAAGAGATTTAAGTTTAATTTTTAATTTAATGATAATACATACTTGTTTATGGTGTAAAATAAGAGATCAAACGTTCAGATGTAGTTTTTTTTTTACAATTTAAGATGAATATTTATCCAATTTAATGTTTTCAATTAATTTTTAAAATTCAACAAAACAAATAAAAATATCACACAAAACTTTCATCATAAAAACACAAATCTCCTCAATACCCCAATTAATTTGATAAAATAAAATATACTTGGTGCAAAATACTAATGTCTAAATTTTAGTATTGCTAAGTAAGTTAAGTAATAAACTTAAATGCATTATTTGATAAAAATATATTGAATCTTAACAAATTTGCGATTAAATATTAAAAAAAATATCATTAGTGCTGCAATTTTTCTAGTTAAATTAATAGTTGTTTTTAGCTTAAATTATTTAAATTTATAATTTATATCAAATTTTGTTAAAGGACATATTATATTATTTAATTTAGCATTTTCATTACACATTCACTTAGCTTTTTAAAGCCTGCAAGCGATTTTTCATTTCTTCTAGGTCACCATCTTCTTCAACTGTTTCAGTTTCTTGTAGTACTGTACCACCGGGTGTTTCAGTAACTGCCATAGGAGCTTGACCTAATGCACCGGCTGTGATTTCCCATAATACCTAAAAGTATTTTATCATTTATTAATTCAAATTATACTCTTTAAATTTAATTATTTTTAAATGTACTTTATCAATTTCTGATTGCGCTTCTTCTTCCATATCTTCAGGATCATCCATTACAGTCTCCATTGTATCATCTAACATTTCTTCAATGATTCCTGCCTGAAATCAAAATAAGCAAATCAAACTAATTCATGTGGGTCAACCTTACTTTAATATTATATTAACCTTCATCATTTCTTTAGACAAATCTCTCATAGTAGCTGCAACTTCAGGTACTTTAATCAAATTGTGCATTGTTTGCATTACTTCTGTAGATTTTTGCAATGAACCAGCCATTCTCAGTATAGCTAGAATAAACAGTTAAATGTACATTACAGTGTGATTACAAATATATATTATAGTATAATATGAAATTACACAGTTGGTTTTTCATTTGCATTTGTATAGAACTCATATGCGTCTTGGAAGTAATCAATTTATTGATAGTTTTGCGTGACCTTAGTATTTCTTTGGCCAAAATGATGCACACATCTTTGTTTCCCTTTTTGGCTGCTTCTTTCATCGAACGTTTTACTTTTTCTTCTTCTCTCTGTATGCCTGTTTCACAAAGAGAGCATGCCAAACCCAAACCAATATTGTAATTTATTATAACAGTATTTTAATGGTATATATGCACTAAAAAAATGCACTTTTATTGTATACACACAACACAACGGTTTAAAACACTCGCCTCTTATTTGACGGTCCAGTTTATACGTCTCTTTGCGTATGGTTGACGTCCACTGCTTGACCTACGCCGCAACAGCAGCAGAACAAAACGAATTCGAGGGTTATACGACAAGTTTACGACATCGGTCGAATACGATTACTCACTTGATCCTTGGGATCGATGGTGGCCGATTTACCGAATATGCCCATATTGATGGTCGTCTACCTGGAACACGCGAGTTGTTTGTTGATCATGTGCTGCCAAAGTCGACGCCGTTCATAATAGCAATAAAAACGATGGCGAAACTGGTCAAACCAATTCCCGATAATTCGTCTACAGTTGACGTGAACTCGGAGCTTTCGCGAGACTTTTCATCGCTTATCACTATTACGCGCATACCTAATTAAATACTTTCGTTATCTACGATAATGCGCGTCCCAACATCGCTTATCACGAACAAGGACCGCCCAGTCATATGTTTTTGGTGATACTACATTTCTCGATCGCAGTCAGTATCGCATGAACTGTATCTGACACGAATTAAAATATACTGTATATCCAATGACCCAATACATGAACAACTTTTTTCTTGGGCCCAAACTGACTTGCCAAAACAGTTGATGCAAACTACACATAGCGCTTGTTATCATATTAATGGCAACTTTTGCAAAATAATTTACCGTCAAATTTGAAAATGTATCCAATTAAATTAAATACTATTATAATCAGGAATTTTTATATATATAATAAAATATAATGTATTTTTTAGTTTGAATATTGGTTTAAAATTTCCTTGTTTAAAGCATCAAACTGATACATAAACAAATATTACATTATACATTTTTCATATTATATTACTATGAGAATGAGTCAGTATTCTTTCATGGTGAATCAAAACTCAAAAAAAAAACAACAAAAACAAAAAAAAAATATTCAAAATAGTTAAAACATGATTTGTTAGCTAATTTAATTAAATATAATATAGGCATTGAAATACATAAGTATTTTATGTATTTTGTATTGTCTTTGTTAATAAATATATATACAATATATAAAGTGCTTAATAATATGTAAAACTATATGTATTATGTAATAAAAAATATTCATTAAATAATGAAATATGCATTTCTCTTTTACTATTTACTACTTATCTACCACTTAATAAATCTATTTTCCACCGTACAATATTTAGTTTGATTCCTATTAAATATTATATTGCAGAAAACAGTAATAAGCAGATTCTTAAATCCTTTAAAATAATCATTTAAAAAATCATTTATTATATTACGATAATATATTATTTTAAATTTAAAATAGTCAATCCATTAGTATACATTTTATTCTCTTGGAGCGTTAGCACACCTTTACACTTGAAAAGTCAGTTTAGAGGAGCTCCTTATCGCGTATCGTCGAGTATTCAGTATATTTTAATTCATGATATCCGAGTCCCGGTCGTTTGGCCTTGAACACGACTCACGACTGCACCATAGAAATTATCAATACACTCTACAGCCACTCGACCGTTAATATTTACACGAGAACAAAAAATAGGTACTGCTGAACTATCGTAGTGCTGTAGCCCGCAGTAGTATAGTGTTGTCGCCTGTTGGCTGTCGTACGTTTGTGTCTTATTGCACTTAACCCTTTCGGACACCCGACATATTATCACCGTTGTCACTTGTCGATAGCGACAAGTTGTTGACGGTCACTATTCGCTGCTGATAGTGGTAAATACTGGAATAGTGAATAGTCGGTGTCCAGTGGTCATTCATAGATCAGAGTGACGCGAGACGAACTCGTTTTCGGTACACCTCTTTGAGATTTAATGAGTGATAAATAACTTTTACAACTAAACCGGCTATTTTGTCTGTTTGTCACAAGGTTTTCTTCCGTTCGATTGTCGTTTTATCCACGCCCGTCAGACATGTTTCGGTTGATGAACAAGATTTCCGGTTCCACGCTGCCGGTGGTGCAAAAGTGTTTTGCCAGCAGTGCCCCAAAACCGATAGCCAACCCACCTATCAAGTACACAGAGGTAGTTACTGTAGTTATAAATATTATTCTATGTACCTATTTATAACATGTATCGCGTATTATGTTTACTCGTTTAATGTTCGATTTCTGTGAGTATAAACTACTAACTAATTAGGTGTCTGTGAAAAAATGTATTCATAGATGCAAGTACAGCATTATAATATAGCTAGTGTAGGTATTTCTGACACGTTGACAAATTGGTGTTCAATTGCATTCAATATTGTTAGTTCTGGTCCACCTTAAAGGCCTTTTGCACATTATTTTTTAACATCTATTTGGTACTCCAAAATTAAAACATGCTTAAATATAAAATTATAAAGTCTTGCATGGGTTTGACTTGAGACATAAGAGGGCAAGAAATACCTCAGTCACTACTAGCGTATTGATCATAATTACCTATAATTAGACTTAAAAATTTTATTTTCTCATCAATTGAATATATTTTAGAGCGGAGCGGTGTAGTTAAGATTAGAATACAGCACTAATCTTTTTTATAAACAAATTCAAACAAATTATTAGGTAGGTACTTCAAAGTTCAAAATATTATGTTATATTGTATTTTATTTTTCATATTTTTTGGATTAATATTTAATAATTATATTAATAGGTTTTTGTTCTTGTAAAGATGTTATTTAGTAACTTTGTGGTAATATCATAAAATAAATTAAATTCTGTGATAATAAATTTAATTATTAACAATTATTATAGAATGTAAGAACTAATAATTGCTGTATTTCTGTACCCACTATCTAATTATTTTAATTGGTACTTAACCTATTCATGTTTACTTCAAAATTAAGGTCTATATTTAATTTTTAATCACAAAAAAATATGATTATTTATTGGAGTTATGTGCATTATTTCTAAATTATAGAATTTCATAAAAAATATGATGTACCTATATTTTATAAAGATTTTAGGAAATTTGGTATTATTGTTAAACTATAAATTGTTTAGTATTGTACTTATACTGTAATGACTAATGAGTTTAATTATTTGATATTGTCTAATATAATCATCTATCTATTGCTTTCATTAAAATATTTTTATTTTGGGTACCACTTCAATAATGAATATCTACTTCATATCACCTATAGGGCTTCTTAACATTTGTATGTTTTCATGTCAATTTCATGTTTAAAATAGGATTGTTTTGTAGCTATTAAAATAATACTATCCTTCAAATAATTTTTGTAAATATTAAGAACTTCTCTGTGCCTATATATAATTAGAATCATAATTGATAAATTTATTTTCCCAAATGGTTCTATGTATAGATACATATATGTATGAACATTATTTATAACTACAAAGGTTATCTGTAGTTCATTATTTCTTGAAGAAAAAAATGTTTTGTCCATGCAGCTTCAATTTAAGCACTATCATAATATATATACTAAATGTCTATTAGAGTGCATAATTATTTTGATATTATGTATACTATATTACTATATAAACTACAGATAATCATATTGTTTAAGAGGATATTATGTATGTAAGTGTTGTCTCAGTCTTACTAATACATTACAGACAATTTAACATTTAGAAGAATCTGTTTTACTCTATTTTTTTTTTATATTAGAGTGAATTGATCTATTAAATTTAAAGGTCAAATTATTATCTAGGACAACTCGGAGTTTTTTTTTGATAAAGAATCTCGGAAAATATATTTGTTTAAAATAAGTTCAAAATATAACTCAAAGATGTTTCTTTAAATAAAATATTAACTGTAAAAAAAATATACTATAAAAAAAGAACATTAAATATATTAACCAAACACCTTAAGATATAAAACGAGATATATAAGTTTATTATTCTCAAAAAATAAATAGGTACATCAAAATACTATGACAGTTTTGTGATAACTGAATTATAGATACTTCCACAATTGTATGCTTATTGATTTAATTGTTGTTTTATTCTTTTAGTTATTTATTAATAATGAATTTGTGAAATCATCATCTGGAAAGACATTTGTTACACTTAATCCAGCTACTGGTGAACCAATTGCTCAAATTCAAGAAGGAGATGCTGTATGTTCTTTATTTTTAAACTATGTTATTTTCTAGTTATATAATATAATTAAAAATTGTTTAATGATCTATGCAGGTGGACATCAACAATGCAGTCGCTGCTGCACAAGAAGCATTTAAGTTGGGCAGCCCTTGGCGCACAATGGATGCTTCAAAACGTGGTATTCTTCTCAACAAATTGGCAGATTTAATCGAAAGAGATGCTGTTTATTTAGCTGTAAGGAGTACTTTCTAATCAATGTATATTATGAATTTATACTTATAACATATAAGGTTATACATTTTATTTTATTTATATCTTGTTAGACCTTGGAAGCATTGGACAATGGTAAACCTTATAGTGTTGCATTGTTTGACGATATACCTGGAACTGCTGATGTATTACGCTATTATGCTGGTTGGGCAGACAAAAATCATGGTAAAGTTACACCTATTGATGGTAATTATTTTGCATATACCCGACATGAAGCAGTTGGTGTATGTGGCCAAATTATCCCTTGGAATTTCCCATTATTGATGTTGTCTTGGAAAATCGGACCAGCTTTGGCTATGGGTAAGTTATTTAATAACTAAAAAGTTATAAATTTCTTACATTAATATAATATCTATTGTACATTTGATCAGGAAATGTTGTTGTTCTAAAGCCAGCAGAACAGACTCCTCTTACTGCTTTATACATTGCTAGTCTTGTGAAAGAAGCAGGATTTCCACCTGGAGTTGTTAATATTGTTCCTGGTTATGGTCCAACTGCTGGAAAAGCTATTGTTGATCACCTTGGTGTTGATAAAGTTGCATTTACTGGATCAACTGAGGTAATTTTATCACTATAAAATTTTAAAAATTCAATTTTTTAATAGTATGTATTAATTAGGTTGGCCAAATCATAGCTGAAGGTGCTGCTAAAAGCAATCTCAAGAGAGTAACATTGGAACTAGGTGGTAAATCTCCAAATATAATTTTCAGTGATTCCGACATTAATCAAGCGGTTGAAAGTGCTCATTATGGGCTTTTTTATAATATGGTCAGTTTTAATATTATATAATTTAATGCAATTTATCAACTTAATCTTTATGATATAGGGACAATGCTGTTGTGCTGGTTCTAGAACATTTGTTCAAGATTCAATTTATGATGAGTTTGTTGAGAAAAGTGCAAAACGAGCAGAAAAACGTATTGTAGGAGATCAATTTGATCCAAAAACACACCAAGGACCACAAGTAAATTTTAATTTAACAAAATACGTAAAATATTAATATTTTACGAACTAAATTATTAAAATGTAATTAGGTTGATGAAGAACAATTAAACAAAATTCTTAGCATGATTGACAGTGGAAAGAAACAAGGAGCTACACTTGTCACTGGTGGCTCACGAATTGGAGACAAGGGCTATTTTGTACAACCAACAGTATTTTCTGATGTTAAAGATGACATGAAAATAGCAAAAGAAGAAGTAAGTTATAGAATTACATATAACTAACTACTTACCTATTATTATTATTTCATTATTGTATTATTTATTTCCACAGATATTTGGCCCTGTACAACAAATATTAAAGTTCAGTGATTTTGATGAAGTAATTAGTCGAGCCAACAACTCTGATTATGGTTTGGCAGCAGCAGTATTTTCAAAAAACATAGACACAGTTAATAAAGCTGTTCAGAGTTTTAGAGCTGGAACTGTTTGGTAAATAATAAGAATTACTTGGTTTTTATTTTTATCTAAAGTGATTCGTACATACAGGGTCAATTGTTATAATGTATTTGGAGTTCAAGCACCATTTGGAGGTTTCAAAATGTCTGGGCATGGACGAGAAATGGCTGAATATGGTCTACAACCATATACCGAAGTAAAAACTGTTATTATTAATACACCACAAAAAAACAATTAATTTAATTTAATGCCATGTTAATTTTTCACATTTGATATTTATTTTTTTTAAAACTCCAAATTATTAATCAATGCTATTTTTTCTTGTTTTAAAAAATGTTAAATAGAAGTTATTATTTCACCGTGCCATTATTTACTTACTACTATATTATGTACCACAAGTAAAAATATATTTTACTTTTTCAATATTGTGTATTTTTAATATTCTATTAATGTAATATTTTATCAAAACCACACATTCCTATTTTTAAATCGCCCAATAAAACAAGTAATAATATAATCTCAACATTTTTCAAATGATCATAATATAGTTAGAGGTAGACTATTACATGCAATAGTAAAATTATACTTTTTTTTTTACTATAATGCTATATTTTGACAATATTTAATTTTTTTAAATTCTATTTTATTCATTTAATATAAAATACCTAAAATGGTTGCTTAAATATTTTAGTTAAGATTTATTTTTTGATCCTACAAACAAATAAAATTGAAAGTCTTTCCTCGCTGAATATTCCTTATTATTTGGTATATTTGTATAATATTTATATGACTATTTTTTTTTTTATTTATTTAGTCCTGGTAACTATGGCTATTAGCTGATTGTAGGTTTTATAATAGGTTTTTTATTTTGTGAGATGGGGTACGGTTGGTTAGAATACGTTTTTGTATGTATGACAAGGATTCTGTTGCTAATAACCCGAGTGGTTATCTATCCAGGAGCTAGCAATACCAGCCGGTACGTACACTCGGAGCGTTTCCACAGTTGAGCATACGATCGCACCACACCGAGCCACCATTATCTGACTATTATAAGAATAATAAATGTAATATTTAACTTGGTTGTATGACAAATCATTAATATTAAAAATGTGCCATTAAAACAACAAATTAACAAATGCAGCTTAAGTATTAGTTCATTTTAGCATTATTTAATTAATTTTAAAAATTCAAAATAATTAGTTAAATCATAATAATGTGCATAATCTTGAATATTTTCAACTGCTTATTATATGGTATCCTTTTTAAATTATAATAAATTACTACTAAAATGATTTAACGATATTTTTTTTTAAAAATATACTAACATATAGGTACCATGTTCCTATTTTAAATATGTGGAAATGGAACACAAATAATGTTAATGTTACGATAAATTAATGTATGGGACTGTATAGTATATTATATAACAAAAGTATCAAAATACTATACTAAATATGACAAATAATGAACATAATTGTATGATGAGTAAATGTTATAACTTAACACATTAATTTCAATTTTGTTTACAAGTAAGAAATGTATACATTAGGTAATACATTCACTATAAAATAAATTACCTGAATTTTGGGAATAAAAATATGTTAATATATCATTGTGTTGTCAATGAAAGAACCGCTAACTAATTAATCTTTTTAACCAATCCATTTGGTGAACTTTGAATGTTCTCTATATGTATACTTGGGGAGAACAAGATTTGTTAAAAATTAAAATCTAGCCTACTTTAATTTTGGTGGAAACAACTCAACAGTTTACATTTCACAAGGAATACAGTGATTGTGGAATAGTACTTTTATAATACTTATTATATTAGTAATATGCAGGTGAACATTTTGCAAACGGTCTATTATCAAAGAGTTCAGTATAGGTAATATGAATGTTATTTGCATAGAAAAAGACCATATTAATGTGCGTGCAGCTACATTCATCATAATGAGTAATTTTCAAACGTACATGCAGCAGGTGCATCGTTCGTAATACAGTAACCCATAAGCCATTTAATTTTAGTAACCATTTAATTTAGGACTTGGCTATAGATAGGTAATATATCCTACTGTAATATATATTATAAAGTGACGTAGTTTCTGTTTTAACTCTACAACGAGTCATGACTTAAAATATCCAAGTTTTTTTAACTAGTGTAAAAGTAATAATTTTTAATTAAAATTAATATTCATCCTATATCAAGCTATAAGTACATCGATGCTATCGATTGTATATAATATAATATTATATGTGGCGTGTGTGTGTGGCATTCAAACATTGTTTCGTTGATTAGGTACCTTTATTCTATTTTAAATTACCTGTGATTCACGATTTGTGCCATATTAATTTCAAAGGGTATATGATTTGACTGTTAATATAAAAATTATGTTTTTTTCTTTCTAGTAACAAAGTATATTATACAGTGAAAGATGATGTTTGTTTTTAGCCAAACAAGTTTTTAATTAATAGACTGGTTATTAACTGTTTTTGACTTATTCTCAAATACGAAGGTTACAATAATATTATACACATATAGGTGAATACCTAAATTTAATTCATACCAAACAGATCGGTAGTAGGCTTTCAGTGTGTCGAAAAAACTAAATAGTTACGAAAAGCGTACTAATAAATTTTGGTTAAAACGTATTTTTCTGCTTTTAATAATACGAATTTCGGTCAGTATGATAAAAATCAGAATCGTCCATTTAAATGATTAATTAATTAATGAATTAATATTTAATTTAAATTGTATTATATTTCAATTTTTAAGATATTAAAAGGTAAAATAACAGTTTGCACTCTTTTGTCAATAAAAACAAATTTAACCCAATTTGTGTCAATTAAAAATAGTGACCATTTATCATTATGATCTAAATATATAATAATCAAGTAATTATTTTTATTTTCCCAATTATAATTAATTTTTAATACATTATCGATCGAGAAGTTAAATTGCATGCATAACTACATTTTTTTTAACTATTGTGGAAAATAGTAGAAACAATTTAATGTATTGGTGTAATATACCATTAACTATAATATATTATCAATGTGACAGACGCATACTGCAATATACGAATTAAATAAAACTAGAGTAAACTACAATATTATTTTTAATAGTTTACCTTTTAACAAAGGATGGTACTCGTTCAATATGCTATCTACCGCACGTTTGATGGTTTAGTATGCTATCTACCGTTAATATTTTATATTTTTATCTACCGTCATTTTATGTTGGTGAAGTATGATATCAACACGTATTTAAGTATACGTATTTCTGATCGCTCCGAGGAATAATTCGAAGAGGTCTTCATTTGGTTTTTGTAACGAGCGCCACCACTCTTCTTGAAGTTGTGATGGTAATATGTTAGTCGCTCCCCGGGTTTTAATGTTATATTTATTTTTGACGCGTCTCCAAAGAGTTTCTATAGTTTTGGTCTCAGCACTAGTTATTGGATGAATGAAATTTTCTGAATGATTAACCGTTTTGTGGATAAACCCATGTTCATTTAAAGTAGAATACGCACGCCATTTATCGGAATATATAGTAGTACCTTGTTCAACTTCATTTAATATAATTGGTAGTAAGGTATTTCGATCACGCTTTTAAACTTTAAAAAAATGTCTCTCTAAAATGGTATCATGCTTACAACACAAACCAAAAATCCATGGCCCTTGAATTCGTTGTCCGTAATTTTGATGATTTATTACTTCGTCTTCATCTGAACTCTCTTCATTTTCATCAGACATTTCCTCGGGTTTGCGATCTCCAAGACGTAATCTTCCACGATTATATTTCCTTTTACCTTGGAACAAGGATTCATCTATTTGCACAACTAGGCCAGGACCTCCCATTTTTTTACGTTTTTGAAATTCAGCTACTGCTACGTCTCGACATAAATTATACCAGTCAACTATAGTTGGTCTTGATCTTTTCGTAAACGCCTCGGCTTGTGTTACCTTTATTTGAAATACCCAATACCAAACAAGTTCTACGATATCGCACAAACTTAAACCACTGTTACACTTCCCATTTTTATCCATATACGTAAAAAAGTTGTTGTTTTTGCGTATGGAATAAAATGTTTGGGATCCATTTTTCGTACATCGATTATAAATTGTTTTCAAAATATTACCTTCCGAATCACGTTTTCGACTATTTTTCAGAACTTTTATTAACTCACCACCACAAATAGCTTGGTTTTTAAATTTTTTACAAGTTTGGTCGATTGGTAATAAACCGCGTATACTTAAAAAATTTTCGCACATCTCTTCATTTTGAATTATGTGTCGATATAAATAACTCATAGTTGACAAACTCATAATAATAATTATTAAATAATATTTAATAATAAATAAATCACAGTAAAACCACGAATATAATTTACACGACTCACAAACACACACTAAACAGGTATAATATAAAGGTATACCTACTAACCTACCTAACTTACTAAGGTATAAAATATAAATATAATATGATTTGGGGTTTCAATAAAAGCTTAATCTTAAATCGTAATTGCAAAATGATAAAGTATGTATAATATATTAATATACAGCATACAGGCATACGGTAGATATCATACTAAACTATAATAAAATTACAGTAGATAAAATATTTACGGTAGATAGCATATTGAACAAGTACCCAAAAGTTATTAATTTTTGTTTTTAAACTATAGTGCTTAATATGGTGGTAGGATATATAAATAAAGTTAACAATTGTTTTAATAAAACAATCGTGAAGTAATAGAAAAGTTAATTAAATATATACAATACATACAGTAATATTATCATACAACTATGGTTACTAAATTTTATTATATGAGTAAAGGTTTTTCTTAAGAAAGTTATATTTGTGATGTTTTCGGTCTCTGGTTTTAATGTTTTGTCCATGTTGGATGGAAAGTTATATTTTTTGAGGTCGTTGATGTATTGATTGCACTTTATTCGTGTATGTTTCACTTTTAATATAATGTCACAGGTTGTGCACTGAGGAGGTTCTTCTTTCGCCATAAAAAACTTGAAAGTTAAACTATTCTATCGGAAGGTGGTTAATTATTTTATTAGTTTTATTTTATTCGCATATTGCAGTATACATAGAGATGTGGAATTTATCTGTAAAAAAAATGGTTGATAAATTTACGTAAAATTCGGTAATTGGTAAATTTTGAAAAAAAATTTTTAGATGTAATTTTTATTCAATAAATATAAAAGTTATTAATAGTTAAAATGTTTGTGATTAATTATTTATTATTAGTTATTACTTATTAGGTATGTAAAATGTATGAGCTATACTTACAAAAACATGGCAAATGCTTTGATGAAATGCTATCCAATATATGTTTTGGTACTTTTGTACATTATTTTTTTATATGTAATGCCATTCTAGTTCCATTTTCTTTATATTTTTTGTTACAATATTTATACAAATAAAATTCACCATGTTTAATATAGAATATATTTTTTATTACTTTTGGTTATATTTTTCTTGTATAGCCGTATAGGTACTTGTAAGGAATATATTTTTGGACGTCGTTAATCTTCAAGTAGGTACATAAATTTATGATAATTGAAATAAAAGTCAGTAGTCACCAACAAAGTCACATAAAACGAGTAACGACAGAACACTATCAGTGTTTACTTTTAAATTAATGTGGATATTATATTATTATATGTAGATTATAAACTAAAATGTGGTGTCTGCATTTTATAATCGTATTGGTTATCCTGGCTACCTATAAATAAAATTTATCCTGCTTGGAAAAACATTTAAAATAAGGGGTCACTCATTTTTTTCAATGGTAAAAAAAACTCTAAAATTTACGTAAATTTGCTTTTATCTGTACATTTTACCGGGTAAATTTACTGAGCTTGCATCTCTAAGTATACATTATATGCCTGTAAAGTAGTTTAATATAGAAAATTTAACCTATCCTAACTTAAAGTTTGTACGTATAAAAATGATATTTATTTAATGTATGTAAATTTCACTTTATGAATAAATCAAATGATTGTTTTTATGATACACGTACACATATTGACGTTAGTTCGATTATTGTATACGAATATCCTAAAATTGTAAACGATTTAGAAAACAAATATTTTAGCGTAAATAATCTAAAATCAAAATGTCGTAAACATAAATTATTTTTTCACGGTAAACTGTACACAGTATTTAACCAAACCTTAAAACCTATTCATAGATGGACAGTAATGACCGAGCGTCATTAATAATAGTATATTATAGTAGGTATAGTACCTGTAACCTCAATAGAATAGATGACTAAAAACACGAGCTGCAAGTTTAGCAAAATAAAAAGGAAAATTAATTTTCTATAGTCCTTATATAATTATGTCTGAAAGGAAAAAACGATGAAGTGTAATAATTAATGGGTAATAATTATAATCAGTAAACATATTTAAAATCTTTAGATTATAACTTATTAGACTTAGTGAAAGACATGTTTCCTGATTATATTTACTGTTTTTTTGATAGTTGATACAAGATGGTATATGCATTTTTTTTAAAGTAGGCTACCGTTATTTGAGTCCAGTTTCAATTCCGTGGAGGGTTATTGTATTATACGCAATTTTAAATTTTATTTATGAGACCAGTGTCTATGGGTAATCATTATTTTCCAAAATATTTTGATTAATGTTAATGGACATTTTTAAAAGGATATCGACATTTTTTTGGTGTTTTAATAGGTTGCTCTAATAATGTGAGACAAATGCTCTAAATCAGAAGTATCCAACCTGTGGGTAGCTACATGCAGCCCGTGATAGGTTTTGATGTGGCCTCTGCATAAATTTGAAACAACAATTTCTAATATCACGTTGGTTTTGTTTAGTTTTAATATGTTCTCCTTTTAGTTATAAATAAATGTTTTTTCTATGATAATTACGGTAAATGTAAAAGTTATAAATTTAAAATATTTCTATTCACTATTCTATAATTATAAATAAAATATATTATTATAAAAATATATGTGACCCACGACAACTTCTAGTTACTTGATGTGGCCCGGTCTTCCCAAAAGGTTGGACACTCCTGATCTAGATAAAATAATTTTTTATAATATTAAACAAAATGCTACCTATATAATATTTTGTACCTAGATATTAGTTTGTCTATAAAGAAGGTCGGTGTACCTGTATTATTTCCAATCAAACTGCTTTATATTTTATGGTCATCATGTAAAAAACAAATAAAAACTCATGTATGATTTATGAGTATAGAAATCATAATTTTTAAAAACCATCTTTCTTCGGAAATTCCAGTCCATGTATAGCGCCCAAGTGGGTACCTGCAGCAACATCAAATTATTGCATTTATATAGGTGCATAATAATGTTATATCATACTAATTAGTAACGTTGGCCGATGTGTGTGCACAATAATATGGTACCTAATGTTGTTGAAGCAAAATGTGTGGATAAAATTGATTTTATTTCATAATTTTATTTGATTTCACGGTGAGCGGCATAATTTTACATAATACCATACATTATTTTTCCTACGTTGTTTGTCAGATTACTGCTACATAAAAATGCCGGCTCGGACTCAGCGCCTATCTAAAACAGTAAAATATAATATAGATAAGCCGAGTGGCCTTACTATACACGATATCGTGCGATAGTGCACCAAACCGGGCGAATGTTTGTTCTTACTATAAAAAAAAATACATATTTCAGTTCCTATACGGCGGAAAAAAGAATGCATGTAAGTTTCTGCTTGGTAAAATAAATATTATTTTATATGAAATTAAACTGATGATAATGTCTTAAAAAAAGATAAAAAAAATATTATAATAATTAAACTGTAATCAAGCTGATAAAAGCTCAAAATAAATTATAAAAATAACATAATATATTTTATAAATTAATAATTTTAAAAAGAAAATATAAAAATATCATAATATATAAAATTTATATTATAAACTGATGATGGCTTAAAAAGAAAATATAAAAATATCATAATATATAAAGTTTATATTATAAACTGATGATGGCTTAAAAAGAAAATATAAAAATATCATAGTAAATTTCATAAATTAATACCTGTCGTATCTAAATAAATTTTATAAATTAATAATTGTAAAATAATATTTTATATGGTTTATTCATAAATCTAAATATTTAACATAATCGTATTGATTAATCTTCTTTGTTGTATAATCTAAAATTTTGCCATTTATACAATTTTCATATTCAGCGTATTTTTTACTGATTTTTGTTTTTATGGTATTACCTACGGTTCTTATTTTTATGTATGTATTTACTTGAAAAAATTCGAGAACTTCCATAATTTTAAAATTATGTAGATGTTGGTGACGAAAATGTTCACAAGCGTTTGTCGTACGCATTCTGTCGGTAGACTGCTGGGCCCAAATTTTTGATAGAAAAATACTATCATTTGACATATTCAGAAATTTTCAATTGTCTATTAAATAATCACAAAATTCTTTTATTGCTGAAATTTCAAGTTTGTCTGCTATAAAATAGTCTATAAAACATTCTTCCACTTCCTCTGAATTGAGAAAAATAAGCCTAAAAATATGTACCGACCATTTTCCTACAACGTCATATGCTGAATTGAATTGTGAAGCGTAACATATATTTTGAATTTTTTGAAACCAAGCTTGGTCCCCAAATGAAAACGACAACCAAACACTTCTGTTTAGAAAATTTCAAAAACTGCTTGACTCATTGTTATATTAAAATCTAAAATAATTGTTCGCGATGTAGAAACTTACACATCTCAATTTTATATCCGCGTAGGAATTTACACATCTCATTTGTAGGAATGAACGTAATTAATTTTTCACCTGCTACTCTCGTGTAGAAACTTACGATTCCCCGCCGAGCCGAACGACTGTATAACAGGTATATAGTGTAACACAATCAGTACTATATTATCACCGGCACAGTAATAGGTTTATTATAATTATTATTTATAGTTTACCGTTCGAGACGACTGTATAATATTAGGTATTAGGGATAAGCAGGCATATTATGGTAATAATATATCGAACCCATCCGTTTCCAAGCACTGTACCGCGATTACTAATTATATATATTATTGTAAATGACCATCGTGCCCATTGTCCCATGTATAGCTATAATATTAAAAGATTTGTACAGAAAGAGGCCGAGTGACCTTAAATGCACGCTCAATCGGCATTCTAATAAACAGGGACTTAATTATTGTGGTATAATTATTTATTTGGTCAAAATTTGTTTCGATGGCCCAGTTTCCGTGTTGTGACATCTGCTACGACGACGACACGCTGTAAACTCGTATATGTTTAAACATTTTACGCGATATTCGTGTTTATACACGTCAAGTACGTAGAACGATCGAAATCGGAATTATCACGTACAATAATATATACGTAAATCTAAAACATAATGGGCGAAATTTCGTAATAATGTACACGAAGGTCTTAATACGAACAAATTGGCCAGGTACACGCGAGTTAAATTTGCGGCTATTGCCGTGCGCGGTGGCACGATTAATTGTAGCACATCGCGTCGAGAAACTGGAGTGCGATTAATATTTAGGTTCATCTGCGTTATTGTAAATTATGATTATAATCGTTCGAAATATTGTTTGGGTATTTTCCAACATACTTTCGACGATAAATTGTTTTAAGCGTTCATATGATTTCGTATTTTTGGCCGACATACATACTTGCGTATATCAGTATTTTGAACATGACTGCTACACGTGACCTATGATCGTTTTCGATTCGTATTATGACAGGCCAGGGGCGTTGTCGTTATACGAACCATCATTGGCCAGCAAGACGTATTCTTTACGCCAGAGATACTGCTTTGGTTTATTGTTCAAATATTTAAGTATAGTAAATGTATACAAAAATAATAATATTATATTATTTTTGAGTACTTGAAAGTGAATTAATTAATTTTGTTTGCTTTTCTCCACGCCCAAGTACACAGACGTATGCAGTGGCGCCCAACACTATGACTAGGAGTAGCAGTCTCTGAAAAAAGGGGAAGAACAACATTCAAAGAAAAATATTTGATAACTGTGAGTTGTTAGAAAAAATACTTATATAAGTCACTTTTTGGTCACTTTTGTGATTAAATTCAGACATTTAATCACTTTCTTACATAGTTCAAACCACTTCCAACTCTTATGATACATATTCCTTGGTATATTTATTAATATTAACAATTAATATAACCAAAAAAATACGGTTAAATGTTGAATTTTGGAGGGGGCGGGTGGGTAAAATATTATGTCTTACGCACACTGTACTGATAATAATTATTATAAGCGCGTATAAAGAGTGATTATAAAAAGCGAAATCGGTAATACGGCACACATATCACGCGTATAATTAAAAAATATTTGTCGATGACAATGCTCGTGGGAGTATGGGTAGCTCATGTCCGGGACTCGACGGGGTTCGCTGTGGGAAAAAAAGGATATGTAGTCATATATAGGTCGACGACAGATATTGTTGTCATTATAATATTTATTATTGTTACATCGGACGACGACTGCCGACCGATTTTTAATTACACCTATATGATAATAATGTACTGTCGCGATTGTGTTTGTATCATCATATTATTATTATAGACAGATACATCGCACTACACGACACGTATATTCTTCTTCTTCTTCTTCTTCTTCTTCTTCTTCTTCTTTTTCTTCTTCTTCTTCTTCTTCTTCTTCTTTTTCTTCTTCTTTTTCTTCTTCTTCTTCTTCTTCTCTTCTTCTTTTTCTTCTTCTTCTTCTTCTTCTTTTTCTTCTTCTTCTTCTTCTTCTTCTTCTTCTTCTTCTTTTTCTTCTTCTTCTTCTTCTTCTTCTTCGAATGTCTGCTAACATATTTATTGTGCACGTATTGTTATTATAATATATATAGCAGGAGTGGGCAACTGGCAGTCCGCGGGCCGCATCTGGCCAGCGTAACTTCTTGATTTGGCCCGTGCTACGTTTTCAAATTATTTTACGCATAAAACGTTAGCCTTTGTCAGTATTTTATTTTATTGGGTTTTTCGTAAAACGTAGATATTAATTCTAGTATTATATAATATTATATTAATTCTAGTATTGAACTGCAGCAGCTTATTTATTAAATGTTTAAATATATTTTTAGACGGCATACAAATTAATATATATATATATAGCTAACAGGTAGGCACTTATTTTATTTTATCAGTTTAGTTGCATCCGTCGTGTTACGCTGGCCGGTAGCGTTGGTTTTATTATTTTCATGTTTTGTAGTGTTTCAAATTTTAATTTGTAATGATCTTTTTTTGCCTTCTATGCTTCCTGGCCCGCTGGATTTTCAAGTTCCAAAAATTGACCTTCTACATCTAGTAACTTTGAGTTGTCAATCCCTGATACATAGGAACAAAGAAACGTACAACGTGCCCCAGAACTTTTTTTTCGGTTAATTTTTGTTGTATAAAAATGTTTTTATGGGTACATCATTTTGTATAAGACTCCGTAGGACATTATAATATCTATCCTAACCTACTGCAACTGGCGGTATCCAGAAAATCGGATTATAAAAAATTAAATTTTAAAAAATCTCGTTTAATTATTAATACAAAATTACGTAAATATAAGAGTACTCATGTATTTTTTTGTTTTACAAAGTACTACTTTGTTACTATCTTTATATTCGCTTAAGTTGTTAATTACGCATATTCTTGAAAAAAAAAATGAAAACAACAAACTAACGTAAGTATACATTTTTTAATTATTAATACTTAGATACACCTAGTATACCTAATAGAGCTACATACCTAACTTATTAGTTATTATCATATTAAGTGTTTGTTAAAAATTCGACATTCGTAGAAAGTCATTGTCTGTAAATACTTAATGTTTGCACAACTCATTTCAAAACCTATCCATTTCACTTGTTATAGGTGAACTAAATATCGTGCAAAATTATTACCGTGAAAACGTAAAAAAAACATATGTACTGCTAAGTACTAATATTTGATAAATATTTGAACCGGTAACCACAGTTTTTAACTATGTACCGATAGTTAATGACATTTTATTATATGTGATTATCTTCATTCTCGATTTATAATAATATGAGACCTTTTATAGACAAATTCTTATGCGATAAGCAGTATATTGTCTGTATAAAGCGTATAAAATAAATAGGAAATAACAATCTACCAAATAAATGTAACAACTAATAAATAATAAATTATATTGTATATTATACTTAGACTATAATTGGGGTATAATATTTATGTTAAATTTAAAATACCTATATAATATATTACAAAATTAGTATAATTAAACAATACTGGTATAATATTGGTATAGGTACAACAATATGATATTACATTGTTTTTTACAAATGGACTAATTAAAATTTAAGTGTGTAATAATTAGGTTAATGAATGTTTTTATTTTTTCTCAGTGTTTTAGAAAGATTTACATAGTATAAAGTTATATATTTTCAACTCATTGAGTTTAACAGATTGCGGTCAATGATAGAAATTTTTTAAGTATATATAAATATTATGCTCATGATAATTATTAACATAATAATGCCGTTTAGATAAATTTACTTAACTTGATTTATTCATACTTGTTTTTTGTCTTTTTGATTTTTACCGATATATGTATTCAATAATTATTATTGATCTAAATTAAAAAACTATTTGGTTTCAGTTTAAATTATTTACAATTGTTAAATATTAAGACCTATGTGGATTATACCGGATCTAGTTAAACTGTTAGTCTTATCTTATATGGTCTATGTGGGTTGTTTAAATTTTGTTTTATGATGTGCCTATAAGTGGGCAATTACGCCAGTAACAAGAGTATTTGAGAAACTATCGTCAAAAAATTTTAATTGAACGAGGACCATGAATACGTCCCACGAGTCCTAGCGAAAAACTTGGAAAGTTAGTAGAAATTCAAATCAATCACCATTATTATGATTATAATAAGCATTATATTATTATCACATTAGTGATGGTGGTGATAAATCGTTACACATAAACTGAATAACATACGCAAAACTAAAAAATTCCCAATTGTACTGGATCTACTTAAATTAATCCCGCAACAAGTTTTAACAAAATTATGCTCTCGTCTAAATAAAAAACATCACGTTCGTCTAAAAAAAAAATGCATAGTTAACTTTCGAAAATTAACATCTGCCATAAGTATACACGTATATTGCATTTTGGCAACAGATCTAATATACGTAGCTGTTTAAAAAAATATATTTTAATGATTTAAATATATATATATATATATATATATATAGTTCAAAGTAAAAGCATTAAATATTTATTTAATACTAATGAATCATGAATATAAATGATATATAATATAATATGTATACATTGATAATTATGTTAGTTGAAATTTAAATAAAAATAATGGTATTTGGATTTTGCATGAGGTATCTTAAAGCAAGATAAATAATGTATTTAAAAACTATTTGTATAAATATGAACATATTTTGAAACAATGTATATATACAATACATTATTTCGTTGATACTGCAGCAGAAACTCAAGCCAATACTCGAGTCATGTCTCTCCATCTCAATAAAGAGACAATAAATTATTGATGAATAAGATCTAGTTTCAGGGATACGAAAGAAGTAGGTAACATAGGTATTTATGATGATTTACGATTTTTGAAATAAATTATAAACATAAAGCAGGACGGTATGCATTTTCGATATAATATAATACACATACAGCGTATTGGACCCGACCCGAATATCGTAGTCATTCTTCGAAACAGACTTTTTTCGAGTCTCAGAGGCTAATTTTAGTCGAAAATACAGCTTTGCAGATTACCAAACAGTATAATATACAATACGAGTATGAATAATGTGCGTGATGGTAAAATTAACACAATAACAAAACAAAAAAATGCGCGTCTCTCGTGTCCAGGGACAGTTTTAAGGGAAGGGGGAACACTGGTCGGCAATTATCCAGAGACGACCCACTTTGGAGCGGAAAAATTTTCTCAGATAAAATGAACAAAAAATTCAATTTTTCTTTGTAAAAAAAACATTAAATTTTCAAATCTTAGATATAAAAATATATTTTTTTTATAAATGTCTAACAAAATTACAGTAAAGTCCCGCTAATCCGGACTAGATGGGACCGGACTCTCTCCGGATTATCGAAAATCCGGATTAAACGAAATGACGTTTTTTTTGTAACTTACTCATTAATAAACACTATAAATAATAACACAATAAATATACTGTCAAAAAACACCTCATGTATTTATACGAATTCAAAATTTATTGATTTACAATTTTACATTAGGTAACATTATTATTTTTATTACATATTAAGACTTGAAAAACTCCGTGATATTTTTTTGTTTTAATGAAGATTGACGTAATTTCGCTGTGCGATGTCTTAGACGCCTTAAGGTCAGTAGCTCAGCAGAAGATGTTTCACTTTGTTTCTCGAAGTAAGTCATCAACTGCTCCAGCATTGCAGTTGCTTCACCATGTGTTGGGCCCGTTGATTGATCTGTACCATCATCTTCATCTTCTGAACTGTCAACTTCTATTTCTATATTTTCAATACATGCATTTACAATTTCATCATTACTAAGAACCTGATGACCAACATCAGTGTCACCGTTTATCCATTCAGAAATATCATTTGCTTCCACCTCGGCACAACCTTCCAACTCTTGAAAAACTTAAATGAAATCAGAGTCTTCATTTGAAGTTGTTTCATCTCGTCTATAGTTTTCTTGAGGAATATTAGACCACAATTTTTTCCAACTTTTTTGAAGTGTTTCTGGCTTAACTCCTTCCCACGCTTCTGCAGCTAAATAAAGAACAGTTTTTATTGTTACTTTTTTTAAAAGATCCATAAAGTTAACTAACGGGTTCGCTTCTTGTTGCTCTAAAAGAAACATGATCAACTTTTTTCTGTAAAGCCGTTTTGTCGTTTCAATAACACCTTGATCCATTGGTTGTATCAATGCCGTCACGTTAGGTGGCAAAAATTTCACATAAATTTCACCATCTCGTAGTTCATTTTCACTAAGGTGACACGGAGCATTATCTATAAACAATACAGCTTTTTCTGAAGTTTTTTCTGTTTCAAAAATGTCTTTGTTGTAGGCACAAATGTTTCAAAAAACCAATTTTTAAAAATGTTTCCGTTCATCCAAGCAGATTTTTGTGAAGTGTATTGAGCTGGAAGTGCACTCATATTAACGTTTTTGAAAGCTCTAGGCTTAGCTGATTTTCCGATCACTAAAAGTGGAAATTTTAAATCACCAGAAGCGTTACTGCAAGGAAGTAAAGTTACTCGTCCTTTTTTCACTTTATGTCCTTTGGCTATAGAATCTAGTTTTGAGGCTAATGTTTTTTTTTTTGGAAGCATTTTGTAATTCAACCCAGTTTCGTCAGCATTAAATATTTGGCAAGGCATTAAGTCTTCATCGCTAATAAACTTTTCAAATTTCGTTTTAAAGTCTTCACTTGCAACATTGTCACCTGATAAAATTTCACCACTTACACCAAGTTCACGAATGCCATGCCGATTTTTCCATTGAGACAACCATCCTACACTAGCAGCAAAAGTAGGATCTCCTTTTAATTTTTCATTAAATTTTATTGCAATAGCTTGTAACGTAACACCCGACAACGGAATTCCTTGTTCACGTTGTTGACAAAACCAAATGTACAAAGCCTCGTCTAAAGCTTCGTTGTTTGGTTTTCTTAATGTGCGTCTGTTACCTAAGCTGTCCGCGCTCACCATTTTCGCACAAAAATTTTCAATTTCTATTCGTTTTTTTTCCAATCCGAAACGGTTTGCTTACCCACTCCTAACTCTTACGCGATTTTTGTTAATGATTCACCAGCATCAATACGAAATAAAGCTTGGAGTTTTTGTTCCATTGTTACAGTCACTTTCTTACGTTTAACCGAAGTTGTCATTTTATGTTGTTTTTATAATAAGCAGAGGAAAAAACAAACGGAACGGTCTACACTGGTACACAATCACCACTAAACGAAATAATATCACAATACATATGTACCTGATCGAAACGATAAGTTTAAACCATATCTTAATTATGGGTATTCCCGAATATATATATTATACATGACACTAAATACGACACATAAATTGTCCGGATTATCCGGATGTCTGGATTAGCGATGACCGGATTAGCGGGACTCTACTGTATTTGAAAACTTTTGTAGTTTTGATGATTTTTTCAAAATTCTTACTTTATGCACTCATAAAAAACTATTGTGAATAACGTTCAAATTTTTTTTTAAAATTACACTAAGAACAATTTATGAGGAACCTTTTATATAATTTTCAAACTTTTGAAAAAAAAGTTTGGCCAAACTATTATGATAAAAAAAAAATATATTGAAAATGAGCACCATAAACTTTGAGCTCAGGGGTGCAAAATTTCTAAATACAGTCTTGTCCACGTCTTCTTGTTAAGTGCATCATCCCAGCAGGAGAGATGCTTTTCACCGTGATCGTATAATATATTTATTTTTAATTTTACGTATATCATAATTAGGACTGAGATTTAAATGCACTAAAAAAAAACAAAAAAATGCTTTTGAGCCCCAAAAATTTTAAATAATGCACTAAAACATTATTTTATTTTTAATAACTTTGGTGTAAATGATAATTGTTAAATTATTAAATAATATAATTTTTAAGGACTGTAATATAGTTTTACATATATAACTAATAAAATTAATTTTCAAATCATTTTCAACTTATTTAATCTGAAAAACAATTATTTCCAAACAGTTAAAAATTATTTTTAATAATTTAATACAAGAATCTATACTTTAGGTATAGTTTGTTAAATTTATATAAAAACCATGTAAAAATCTTAAAATACAATTTTAAATTGAAACTTTGGATTCAAAAATACCAAAAATCCTAGAATTCCCTAAAAAATGAAAAATATGTCCTTAAAAATGCAAAATAAATACTTATTTTGATTCTAAAACACATGAAACGTATATGTTATAAAACGAGCATTGAGTAGCTTCGGAAAATAATGCAAAGTGCATCGAAATCGCAATCTTAATCATAATATCATTAATAATGATTCATTATAATACACTTATTAGGTATATGGGCACGAGTGCGCCGCGGACTGACCGCCTTATTAGAGGAGGGCGCCTCGCCGGCCGGCCGACCGTCTCCGCTGTCTCGTCGTTTGCCGCCGCAACACACGCCGGTCAGTCGTCAACAGTGCCACACGTTGGTTATTCGTATATATCACACACGCACGTAAAATAATAATATAATACGTACCCGTAAAATCGTAAATTAAAAAACGTATCGACGCCACTGCAGTTTTACGTATCGTCGTAGTATCGTATATAGTCGCGCAGTGGACCGCAACGTTCCGTTTTCGTTTTCGCCTGGTTTGTATTTTATATTTTAATAATATATAATCTCATTACTATATTGGTTTTCGTCGACACGATTGTTGGCCCGACATCGCGTCCCTCTGAGTGCGTTCCGTGCGAATCCGACATACGTGTCCCCGCCGTACTGCAGACTATTCCGATCAAAGTGTCGCAGCCAATTCGGTCCGGACGCGCACACACGACGTCGATTCACGCTACAGTATATAGGCATTAAAATATACCCTAAATAATACACGCGGTGAGTCTTTAATAATATCATGATATTGTCGATGCGATCGTTATTATTACATTATAAACAATTTACGTGCATACAGCAGTCAACATAGACACAACTAGATCTAAAATGTATGAGGTACTAAAATTCTTTATACTTTTTTCAATAATTCACACTGAATTTGTTTTTATGTTTTTGCAACATATCTCTCAATATTTAAAATGGACATGTTAGTAAACCATTGTTTTAACATATTTTTTCTCGACTAATTTTTAATTTATTGCATACCTACTTGAAAAACTGCGTTAACATATTGTAGAACTTATAAGAATTGTAATTGCAGTTTGAAATAACTGTTTAAGTTAGGAAAAGTCACTACTTTTAAATTTTTTTTTTTTAAATAAAAATGTAAAAGAAATCCTACATTAAATAAAAATACTGCTTCTTTCTTGCATTATTGCAAATGTCTTATAACAAGGGCTAGGGGGTGCTTAATAAGAGCTTGAGGGTGCTGAAAAATCTTCAAGCACCTCCTAATTGTGCCTATGGCAGCCAGTTTTCGCTCTAATCTATTCTACCCACGCGTTACCTATATATTGTATACCTACACATATGTACCGAAAACTTTGAATTTGCATTTATCGATTTGTCCACTATTATAATATTATATTTAATGGGTTGAATCGTCGCTCTCGCAAGCCGATCAACCGTCACGTCTTATAATAATATAATCATCATAGAAGGTACCGCAGATGAGATTGCTGCAGCACATACCATCCACGCGCGAGCTTAATCGATTTTAGGGTTTCTTTTAGGTACATTGACGTGTTAATAATTATTAATCCACAATTTTCCTAGTCATTTAATTTTAAATCGCACCACATATATATATTGTGTGTGAGACTGTATATGTACAACGTATCAGAGGATTCGTAAACCACATAGATCAATAATAAACTAATATTATTCGTCCGGATGACGACGATGATAATAAAAATAATATTTATACGTATTGTAATATTGTGTACTTTTAATTAAAGTTTGACTTGGCGAGGTGATAAGTCGTAAACGTGCGTTTTTCTTTTACGTCCTGTTTATGTTTGGTTAACCCGAATGTCGTCGTGTGGGTGAATGTCAAACTACACCGCAAACAATATTATGTACATATACACGTATTTGGAAGGGTTTTAGAAAGTGTATTGGTTTCAAATCACAAATAAACATACCTATTTATATGTTATACCTACATTATAACGATAAGCACTGAATCGCATTATTTAGATATTCTTACAATTGAGTATAAAATGTTATCATTTCGAAAACACGCGAGATGTACCTATGTTTTAGCTAAAAATAGTTCCATCATGGATAGAACGTCTTGTATGAGACATTTCTTTTTAATTCAACAAAGTATATAGTATTATAATAATATATATTTCTATTATTCCTAACATGGAGATTTATCGTATTTAATTATTATGATTATTTATTGTTTCCTATAGCAATTTCCGTATAATAGGTAGTAATATATTAGGTTAGGTTAGGTTAGGTAGTGATATATTATATTTCATACTGTGTCGCCTAGTATAATAATAAAATGTACACATTCGCAAGTTGTAATCTAATTTCACATTATGCACTATCGTGTTATATCGTTAAATTAGAAAGCGCAATCGGCTACAGTAGATTTTATGGCTTTATACGTATATAATATAAAAAAGTTGGTTTCAAAAAATCCAAAATTAGAAAATTACAGTTTATCTATCAAAATTAGTGATATACGTTTGTGAACACTTTGGAAAACGGAACTGACACTATATACACATTACATATTATATTATACGTGGACATAGGTTGCATATTATACGACGCGCATTAGATAGTGTTATCCATCGTATTTTTCATGATTATAATAATAAATAATAAAATAACATTAGTAATATAACCAATCGTTTGGTCTCGGTCTAGAGAGCGCGCCGGTCGGCGCGTATCTACAGATTAGCTGCAAATATCAGACTACACGTAGTGAGTCGCGGTCAATGCTTACGTTTAACGATTTAAATTGGCTTGTATATATATATATATATATAAGTGTATAAAAATCATAAAACGTTATCGACTTATATTAATTAATTATAATTTACGAGTTGCGGTGAATCGACCGTGCACAACATATGATTCGGTGATGTCGTTTAAGCCATTATTAAGTACAGTCGCGAAGCTTTGGTGTTGTACCTCTTTATGGGTTACACGCCGCCGCACATTGGTACGAAATTAGAGTTTAGCACGTTGAAATTATAATACTGGCTTAATGTAAAAATAAAATTAATTAAACATAAAATATGAGTATATACGAGCTTTCAAATATAATATTTAATATTTATTCAAATTATTTTGAATAGTTTCGAGGGCAATAATTATGAAAACAATTAGGTAGTACAACATTTTGAATGCGCTATTATTTATTTTATATATCAACCGTTATTTATTTTATTCATCTGATTTATGTTTATATTTATGAACATAAAAACAGAAAATAAATATGTATTGAATTTTCATAGTACCTATATCTGATAAATAGATGATATATTTAAAATAAATAAAATTATTAAATAATAAAATACCAGCATCTAAAAGGCGGCTAAAGGCAGATAAATTATTTATGACGAGAAAGCTGAGAACTTGTACTATAATCTACAATAGATTATTAAAAGGCAAAATTGGGCAATTTTCATTCATTTTTCTTTTTAAATTCACGAGATCAGCAATTACTCGATAGAAATAGCACTGAAATAAAAATAAAGTAAAAAAAGAGCTAATTTTAAAATTTGAACAACTTACCTTCAATTTTCATGTTCATATCAATTTTCAAAATAAAAAAAAAAAAAAACATTATAAAACAATTTATGAAAAATAAAATAGGTACTTTAGTTTTGCTGTTCACTCGATAAATTAACAACGTACATGTATTTACTCACGATAGTGTATTTCTTATTGCAATTATTTCGACTTGGGTACAGAAAAAATCATATTTTTTGTAATCAGTGTGTTATAGACAACCAGTTTATCATTATAATAATATTTATAAATAACTTTTTTTTATTACTTTTCACACGCGAAACTTTCATTTTTGTCCACTGTGCGCCATGCGTAAATCAAACAAATTAGCACACGTGTTCGTGAAGTATGGTGGTCATGGGTAAACTGAAAACCAACCCAAGTCGTCATTTTATTTAAAACATTACCACATTATAATATGTACTTGTATTATATTATTGTGTGCGGAATGATTAAAATCATAATCAAATCAAAATCCCTAGTTTTATGGACCTAACGTCCTTATCTTTCGACGATGTTTCTTATAAGCTTTATGCATTTTTAAACAGACTTTCGCATCAAAGTTTCGTATTTCACGTTGACTGACATATCTCATAAGTCGTAATATTATACGAAACTCAAACTTAGGGTAAGTCCCAGACTTTGAGCCTTGCGGTTTTACTCAGATTTGAGGCCTAGAATTTATAAACATGAAAATTGGTTTCAAAAATTATATGTTTATGGAGAAATAACGAGTAATTTTTTAGAAATAAAGTATGGCTATAATAGAGTCAATATAAATACATAGTAAATAAATTACTGTTGCGGTTAAGCACAATATGATAATGTTGTTTTGGTGCAATTATGGTAGGACAATACAAAGATGAACAGAAATACTTTCGGCAAACTGAAGAGCTTCTTTTATCCCATGGACTCTCATAATAGTCACATCTCGCTTCTTAAAGACATGGTATCATCCACACCATTTGATTTTTTCGGCGTAATTCCAAGATTTTTTTCTGCTTATATCAAAAGATGGACAATTTTCTGAAATCCCTTAATTTTGAATCAATCATACGAATAGTAAAAAAAAAGTGGACATGTCTTTTTGGTATACTCGTAGTACTTAAATACCAATATTTATATTTATTTATTATGTTGGACTTTACAATTATAATTTGTCCTGAGCGTCACAAATCCTACTAAAAGGATGTTCCCGAATTATATATAAATGTGTCGACTGTAGACAATATTATTTCGAGTTGTACAAAAACGACATAAATACCGAAAAATTGACCTGTACGGTGTACGTACACGGACAATAATAATATTATAATCTGTGGGCAAGCATTGTTCAGCCTAATTAACGCGATCAGCGATTGTACTTAGGCATGGAGAGAATAAAACGACGACGACGACGATTATATCGTTACGCCGCCGTCCGCGATAATATTCCGTCTTGTGCCGATGACCGTGTGCGGACTTTCTACGCACTGTGACCTACGCACTGTACACGCGCCGTTTCCGCAATGTTTACTACTCCTTAATTATCAATCACGCCCGCGGCGGCGATTGCCAACGACCATATATAATATATATTATAATCATTTTATTATTATATCATCTTCGCCCGATGATCCTATATCGTAATGGGGTGGTGGTTTTTTTTTTGTTATTTTTTGTAAAACCGATGCGACCATCGTCCTTGCGCGCGCGTCCTTGACCTATATACGTCATATGTGTATATACATGCATATAAGTCGCTATTGTTATAATATATATATATGTTACATTACACACTGACCGAAAGACATTTCTTGTACCCACTGCTTGAATTGGGAAAAAATTAAAATGGGGATGCAAAAGTGTAAAAAAACATATCCGTACCTGATTATTTTTAATGTCTTATTGATAACAATATAATTAGAAGGGGTACTCATAAATAATTTCTAAAAAGAAGAGGGCCTCCGTCCCCCCGGGTAACCTCACAATTCAAACACTGCTTATACCTATTATTATATGAGTTTTGTCGAGTGAAATATTTTTTTAATCTTTCCGTTAAACCGATTTAGTGTGATGCGATTTAAAAACGATTTTAGGTGCTTAGCGGTTCGCTCTCGATGACGATAATTCCGCGCAGAAATTGCACAACGATGCATAGAAATATTAAAGACCACACTCCAAAACGAAAAATATAATAAAATATAATATGGTATAATTATTTAAAAGAAAAATTTAGTTCGTGACTAATGCTGTACCATAAATTATATTATTATTATTATTATCTTGGACGGTTTTGTATTATATGGCGTTTGAGTTGAACAACGTCATAATGACGAGTTAGAAATAATTATAATATATTAGGGATTACATTTAAGTATATAAGCACACATTTCGTATGGAGCATGATCGTTTACCAATTTTTACAAGACATATTAAATACGTTTTAATAAATTCTGAAAAAATAAACTATTAGTTTAATCTTAAAAATGTGTACATTATATTTTATATATTTCATTAAAATATTATTTTATATATTTTAATATGCGTGTAATTCTTGTTTTATACTGTGAACTTTAACTAAATAAATTACTTTTCAAATAAATTATCATCTTAAGCATTTGGTACTTGGAATATTTCTATAGAAATATATACCTATAATTCATAATATTATTTATATTTTATTGTTTAAATGTTAACACGCCCAAAATATAAAGCATCAAACTATATCACTTCAAGAAACCTTTATTTTTGAATGAATTCTATTTGTTAATATTTTATCTTGCATTTATTATTATATATATATTAATTTGTTAACTATTTTAAATTATTATATTTATCTACGGATTTTGAACTTTTTTTTACACAATATAATTCTGTTTCTTAGCTGTGACAAGATAATATTTTTGAATTTTGAAACAAAGCAATGAATACTTTTTATTTCACTAAAGATAATATTATTTTACTAGTTTTTCCGTATTGAATAATGCGACTTAATAATGCTGCTATTGTAGCATATAATAATACTCATATATTATTACATAATACGTATGGTCAATAGGCTTAATTCATTTCAATTTGCATGTACGTTCACCACCTCAAAGACGCCTTAAACACGGTCCACACAATGTTATTACCTAGTTAATTATCTTATTATAATTTAACAAATATTTGATATTATTAAATAAAGTCTTAGTTAAACTCTTCTTTCTTACATTATTATATTATATTATTTATTATAATGTCTAATCAACCTTACGTATAGGTATTACTATTGTTATATAGTTATTTTTAATTATTAACTATTATCATATTATTAATATAGTCATACAATTACCTATTCTGTAATTTATCCACAAATGTTAATAGCCTATTTAGGATAGGAATGTCTTATTTTATTAGTAAAAAATGCATTTAGTACGTCTATTAATTATATGGTAATAATTAGTACTTATAATGATAATATTTATAGGTACTATGTTTTTACAACTTATTTTTATATTGAGAATCGAAGAGTCCCTCGCACAGTTTAACACGGATTATTATTGCCATTAATATTATAATAATGTTGCGAATACGATGGAATGGATATAATATAGGCCGAAGTACTGATATTTCAAGCCGTATACGTATCACTTGAGTTTTTAATAATTATTCTACCCGTATAATAACTGAAAATTAATGTACACCAACAATATATTATGTGTACAATTATTATAATTATAACGTGCACTCCGTTGAACTGCTTACATGTATAGATGAAAATAGGTGTTATTAAAAATTATATAAAAATGCCATCGATTTATTTTTGTGAACTATATACATACCTATTGCACAATATAATATATTATATTATATTCACAATCATCAAACTTTTATGCAGACATAATGAATTTGAGAAAATGAGCGTTCATTTGTACAGCGTAGATAATAAAATATATTATTTTAATTTTACAGCGGGTTGAATCGCAAAATGGAAAATGTATTATAATATGCACACAAAACTTTTGAAGTTATTTAATTACTGCCTTAAATTGCAGCAATAAAAATTGAACTTTGATAAAATGTACTTAAAATTGCACGCCTTTAATTTACCATATAGTGAATTATACTCGCTATACTCGCACCTATTATAGGTGCTATACGTCGTTATTGTAATAATATGTCGACGGGGAAAACATTTATAGTTGTTTTATTTTATTTTACGCCTCTGAGAACAATAATATTAAAGATAAACTAAACAAACGAACCGACGATGACCTGAAAACGCCGACCAGTTTGAATCGTTGGGAGAGGCTCTCTTCCGGCGGCGGTGGCGGAGCTAGTCCAGCTACAGGTTGTTGTGCGCTTATTTCCTATGCAATCATATATTGTATATTATATATGTATTATTACTATATAGGTTTAGTGCTTGTTAGTTCGGATGACAAACGAGTTGCCGCCGCCGCCGTAAGTGAAAAAGATCCCGCGACTGCTACAGCGGGAAGTGGTTCCCGGTAAAAAACTCTGGTAAAATTTCTCGCGAAAATAATGTTTTGATTCTGAAAATCGTCTTCTAATGTACGGAGCAAAAAAACGTTAAAACATGTCGGGATCACGCACTTCACGGTGTTCTCGGAGCCATAATCATCATAGGATTTGGAATTATTTAATAGAAAAAATATATTAGGTACAACGTGAATAATATCACGTTGGTAATTAATAATTACACACAGTTTTTCAAACGTTATAATATTATACTTTGTTCGGTTTATCAGTTATTCTAATAGTTATTGCTTACATATCATTCAATTTTTGTATTATACTAGCTGTCCCGCCCAGCGTTGCTTGAGCCAAATATTAAGTTAAGATTAACCCTAAGTGATTTACATGCATCTAAACAATCTAGATAGGCAATCGATTGCATTAGAATACGGACAATTTGCAAGCAGTATTTTATCAGGTAGGCAAACCACCTGTAGTGGATTGTGAACCCCATGAGGTGCGTAAATTAGTGAAATAAGAATTAGGTAGATACACGAAAAACATTTCGACAGTTGCCCGTGCCAAAGATTTGTTTTTTTCTATAAATTTATTTGCAAAAATGTGTATATGATATATTCTTACTAATTATAATAGTTAAAAAATATGTAGCCATTGACAAACTTAAAAATAAACAGAGATTAACGACCATGGTTACCGATAGCAATCATTTATAAACAAATATTTCCATCATGAATTTCAAAATCCCTGTGTGAACACCTACCGGGGTTGGACTTAAGCTTTTTAAATTAGTATATTTTCTTCTATAGGTCTAATCTATCTCTATCCCAAATTTGATCGCAATCGGTTGTACAGTTTGAGAGTGCATAAAGAACAGACAAACATTTATTTTTATATAATATAATATGTATTATATTAGAAATGTTTTAACCACCCGTCATACAGGGAAAGTTCGCCATATAAATAAATATAATATTATTAGAAATGGACGGACGAAAACTGATTGGAACTTGGCACATTCGATATTCACCCGGTGACTATATGTTTATCGGTTTTTCGTAACCTACTGGAAAACATTTATTTCGTCGCGTTTTACATATGTTGTACTCACCGGACGGGTTTTCATTCGGCGCAGCAACACAGTTTATTATAATATTCTCTGCATGTCGTCTCAACGGATTTCTCCCATTGATATATAGGTATATAGATAAAGGGTAGGAAAGTGTTAGATGATTTCAAATGAGAGAGTATCATATCAGTGTGTGAATAGCATCATAAACTAACCTTTATATAATAAACCTTAATAGCGACTAACCCTTCTATACACCCTCGCATGTATATACTTTATAGAAACATAAAAACCGATAATATATATTATTATAACATATGAATATACGTAGGTACAATATATTAATATAGTATGATTTTCAGTGATTCCGTTAAACGCGTAGTATATACTTTTAATAATTGTGTCGATTATCGACTTATTTAAGAATAATTGTAAGTTTGCATATGGTTTATAGATTTTCAATAAATATATAGTGTCAAATAAATGATGACAAAATATTTTCTAATATTTCTTGAAAAAAAAATAATGCCAATTAAATACTTGTAACTCATAACAATAATTGTATGTGTAATTGCTCTGATACTAATATATTTTGTTTGAATTCATATTGGTATCATTAGCTTAGTTACTCATCGAATTTTAATGTGGGACGCAAGTACGAAACTATAAAAAAGGTATTTTTTTCGGTATTCAGGTCATTACATTTTTGAATTAGAGTTCCTGATATTTCCCGATTAAAGAAGGATTAAAAAATATATTATTTTATTTACTTTGACATTTTAATGATAATTTTTAATACGTACAAATATTAGAAACTAATTTTGCTACTACAAAATGTTTTATTGACGTTAAAATTATATGGTTTTTGTCAAAACATTTTGTTTTTTAATTTAAAAATATTTTGGATTTTTTTTTTTTTTTACGTCAAGCGTTTATCACGTTTTTTTTTATACGCATGGTGCATGGTCGTTTATACGCTCAATTATTATGGTATTCGCAGTTCCGGGACTTGAAGTCGCAGATTTGAAACGCTGACCACTGTGTGGTGATCATCATTCATTATTTACCGTGTGTTAGTAATGTTATGTATAATATATATATATATAGAGTTCATCTCAATCACTACTATTAATAATTTTGTATATAATTCGAAGCTGCGCCCTGTTATCCGAAAACTGTCATACTTTCTCCTATAATCGCGACGTTCGCGATATAACTATTATTATAGATTCCCGCGGTAGGTATAATATGTATAATAAAAAAGCAATAACCATAACAAGTGTCTTAATATTATTATACCAACTATTTTTATAGCATTGCAAAATTTTATGAGTGGACCGATAAATCGGATACATTAGATAGGTCGGGCGCCCTCACACGATATCTTAAAATCATATTAAAACAGTTCAGTTAATGACGTAAATACAAATCAAAGAGTACACACGTTTAATATATTATCTCTAGTAGAATAGTTATTAGTATAATGTGCTATAGCTATGAGTACTGTTTAAATAACTGCATTATACTAGATAGTTTCCTCTTCGCATTAAGATCATAAAAACTAGTCTTAGTTGTGATTACAAAGATAAAATCTGATGAGCGGACGAACTATATCGAAAATTTAGTGGTCAACAACATAACGTCATGTCACTCGAATGTGTCTGTTTTAAGGTGTGCTTGGTGTTTACACACCAATGTATTTTAAATTTGTATCATGGCAGTTTTTTCTAAAAACAATACAGAATATTAATGATGTTTATATCGATTAACATAAACACATTTTCGTGATAAATAAAAACTCAGGATAATCATAGATTATTTGGTTCAGAAATTGTTTGAAATATATGAACTGTTATCAATTTTAATAGCTAGGAAAGGTTTAGTTTTTATCATAGGTACAATTTTGATTGATATTTTACAAATTCAAAGCCTATGCCAATTTTTTAAACTATAATAATTTTATATTAGTATTTATTACAGTTTCTAACTATGTATTAGTAATTATATACTTATTAGTATTAATTATATATTTACTATAATATAGTAAATATATACATATTATGTATATTGTAATAATATTAAAAAGTACAGATAATTTATTCATAGTAATAATAATAATAAATACTAATATAACATGAAAAATATAATATAATTAGAGATTACAATCCCGGCCTTATTTTATGATCTCGGGATTATCCCGAAATTTAGTAAGAAAAAATTTTAACGAACTATACATAAATTTTTATTTTTGTATATCATTCTAGTGAGTAAATAATGTTATTATAAATTATAATTGTATATACTACTTGTTTTGAAAATATGAACGCAGAAATAGTAGAGCGTCTAATGTTCCATCTCCCAGTTTGCTTCTTAGCTTATTTCCTATATAGTCATATAGGCTGCTGCTGAAAATGCATGTTTTGAATTGACACTAGTAGGAGTAAACATTAAATACTATAATGTTAGCTCTAAACAATGCCCACAAGTTACTCCATTTTCAAAAAGATTCATTTTTTTTTTTGATGATTTTAACCAAATCTGTTTTTTTGTGTGTTTTAGGATCAATGGTGTTTTTACTTTTCTTTATTTCAAGCTTCAACTTTTTTTGTAAGGTCAATTGAGTGAGTTTAATTGATTCACCTTCTGTTTGTTTAAAACATTGTTGTTGTTGTTGTTCTTTTTCTTCTTCTTCTTTATCATTTTTATAAAGACACACATCCTTTCAATTAATTTTATTGTTTGTTTTCTAATAAAATAATTTTTAGGAGTAAAAATAAATATTTTAAATATGTTATTTGATCATAGTCATTATGAAGATTCTGTAAATAGTTAAATACGACAGATAACTCTGAACGTCGTCGTTTTTTTGTACGATCACATAAGTATGTTCTCATTTTGTTTGCTAGTATTGATATTTTTTCAACCAATTCCTTGAAAAGAAATTTAAATGTTATACCGGAATCCCGGGATTATTTACACTGGGACTCCCGGTATTTTTGAGACCAAAAAGTAGTCGAGATCCTGGGATTGTAATCTCTAAATATACTAGTTCGTGAAAACTAAACCTAAGAAAGGTAATAATCTATATATTTTTAGAATGTTCCCGGATATTAAATCTCTAAAATTTTAAGTCTGAATTATTGTATTATTTTTTTACCTTGTACCGTTAAAGTGATAGTTCAAAATCTTTTAAAAAAATCATGAATCACGATTTTTGATTTTGAGCGGCATCGATGATATTAATGTTATGAGTAGATAATGACTAATTCCTGCACAACACAGTTATTACATTTTCGATCTTATTTCGTTTGTAAACATTTTTTCTACGACAACAGAGTATTGAAAAAACTGTCAATAAAATGTGAACCGTATGTTCAGTTAATAGAGTGTAATATTGTCAAAATGTCGTGGGTAGTTACACTGGCGTAAGCACGTAGATGTATTTTTATTTTATTTTCATAGATATTTTTTCGTATTTATGGTTCAATAACTGTAATAGAAATTGATATTTATAATAAAATACAGTACATAAAATATTCTTTATTCAATAATAATAGTTTTTAATAAATTTCCACCGGATGGAATGGTGATATATATGGGAAAACACGAGTTGGGTCCTTGGTTATTAATCAATTATTATTCAATTAAACAGGAGTTGTATCCACGATAATATTTTATCCTATTGTTGTTAATAACGACGATAATACTCAAATTCATATTTTACTTGGAATTCAGAGTAAAAATGAACTTAAATTATAGAATAAAATATAGTTTTTTAATGTTTTCACTATGTTAAGCTATTTTACGTGAAAAATTAAAATGATAAAATTAAATTTTAAACTATTTTTACCTATACAATGGTAAACGTAAACGGCATAATGCCGAATGTTTATGCAGGTAGATAAGATTACGACGGTTCTCAATATTATCGAAATAAAGTAATAATATAACATTTGTGAAATCGTTTATTGGTTGAAATGGTTTATTCGTTTATTTGATAAAAGACAAGATTAAGAACCCCGTAGTCCTAGTTTTTTTTTTTATTATTATGGCACAATAAACTTAATAAAATGCCAAAACCGAAAAAAGCAACAATAAAATTGATTTATTTAAAAGCAAAATGACACGAAACGAATTAATGTATTAAAATTACATTTCTATTTCGTATGGAAAAAAAGAAGCATAATATATGCTTTAAAATTCAAGCCCTAGTTATGATCTTTAGTTTTGTTCCCAAGAAAAATCGTAGTGCATCCCTATATTTTGCGATAGATGAATCATATCATTGTTTTGAAATTTTGCGTTTTGCGACCCAGGTATTTTCTCGATTGCGTGCACGGCGATATATTATTACGTAAGAAATAGTTTGATATTTACTCAAATTATAATATACCTAGTATTATCATGTGCGTGACGCAACCCGAGAGCGTCATTCGCGTATTGTAAATTGTTATAGACATAGTACGTCATACCCGAATATTTTCTTGCATGCGATCAAAGTTGTTTTTCCACAACAAATTTCGTGTAGGTCACGTGGTGAGACCATATCGATGGCAATTTTAATGATCATCTTTGAACGGTTTAAACTGGCAATGGGTACCCATAATACGCCTACTTGCGTTATGTCTTAAATAGTTGTCACTGCTGTGGATATGATATTGTATACTCGAAACCAGATAAACACGAATACGCAATAATATGTTACTGTTTTTACGCTAAATTATAATATACTAGCTCTCCCGCCCAGCGTTACCTGAGCCAAATATTAAGTTAAGATTAACCTAAAGTGATTTATATGCATTTAAACTACCTAGGTAGGCAATCCACTGCATTAGATCACGGACAATATGTGAGCAGTAAATTATCAGGTAGGCAATCCACCTTCGGTGGATTGCGGACCCCATGAAGTGTATAAGTGAGTAAAATCAGAATTAGATATGAAGAACATTGCGACGGTTACCCGTGCCGAAGATTTGTTTTTTTCAATAAATTTATTTACAAAAATATGTATATGATAATGTATTCTTACTAATTATAATAGTTATAAATATGTAACCATTGACAACCCTATAAATAAACAGAGATTAGTGGTATAGTAACCATTTATAAACATATATTTCCATCGTAAATCTCAAAATCCCTGTTTCAGCACTTCCCGGAATTGGGTTTTTTCAAAATTTTCTTTCGTAAAAACCATCTTCTAAAAATTACGAACAATTGAAAAAAAAATTGAGCAAAATCGGCCCAGCCGTTCTCAATTGATGAATTGTTATACATTTTTGGCTACATTATATATCTATATATATATATATATAGATAATGTAATGACTTAAACAGTAATTTAACGGTTAAAGTCATGACTGGATGAACATTACACATAGATATAGGTACCTGAAAATGGCTACAAAGTTCAAAAACAACGAATATTACAAAGGATATCGATCGAAACCGAACCGGTACTGCAGGATGCTTGTTATTCATCTGCCGATCATAAAAATGCTTTTTATGTATAAATATACATTTTTTTTATAAGTGTGCACTTAAATTTATGATAGCATAATATGATATGTATAACGATATTATATTATTATATAATACATAGGTACCGTAAAAAAAATTTACGATTTGTTGAGCTTCCAATTATGCCACCGCAGCACAGGTAGGTACTTACAATTTAATATGTTTATGTGATTCAGAGTCATATAAGATTAACGAAAAATTAAAAAAAAAAAACATCATATCATAAAACTAGTCAAACGCGTTGTTGGATACCGCAAGTCTCGTAGTATAAAAAAAGAAAGATGATGCATAATATTTACAAGAAATCAAATTATAAATCTGACATTATTATAATAATATCTATGATTATATAAGTCAAATTTTAGGTGTCAAAAACGGAAAAGTTTGAATTCTAACGGACTTTTTTTGTTCATTCATATTATTACTCTAAGAACTCCAATTTCCAATCTGCACTTATAAGCATAGTTTTTAGTTGTCAATTATTGCATAATATTACACGAGACGCAATAAAATTTGTGATTCAGACGCTAATGAGTGGTGTAAAGTCAGTATAAATCAATGCACAGTGTAAAGATTTATCGTGTTTAAAAAAATGGGCTGACTCTGACATATTGAAAGTAAAGTGCTTTGAACCCTGAAGAATAAAAGTAGCAATATAAATACTAAATTTGTTCCATCATTAAAAAAAGGTCTAAAAAATAAAAATAACCGAATAAACAAAATCTGACTATCATCACGACGTAACAATATCCGTAACATCTCAGTTAACAAAATACCTGAACATAAATTAAAAATAATAGTAGTTGTACAATTATTGCATATTTTAATTTGTAACTATACACTCATTAAACTGTAAAATTAAAATTAATGCTGACTAAAATCATATGTCATTGAAAAGAAGGTACCACAAACATATGATGAACTCGTCTTTTCGTGCAAATGTCGGTACCTAGATAATATATTATACTGTTTGTGTGCGGATAACTGTTGTATGACGTAACTAGTGTAAGAGCTGACGTTAATTTTTGTACAGATGAATAAACTTACACATAACGGCATGCGCACTGTTAAAAACGCGTATTTCTAGTTTTATCGGTTTTTGGCTGACTTAACAGTTATTCGATTTTGTAATTATGATTTATATGCGATAAAGTTACCTAAATAAGGCAAAGATTATAAAAAAATTATAAACATGTTAAGTATCTAATGTAATAAGTTTGATAATATCATATAATTCATAACACATGAGTGTAAAATATAGTCTGATCAGGTTTGGGGTAAATGTACAAGCTGACAAACTATATAGGCACCTACTATGGAAGTCAAACATGTTACAGATTTTAAATTCCATTGAACTCGCCATAACTCCAAAATAAATGAATAATACCTACTACTATTATAGACGTAAAGTCGTAATTATGATGTTATGTTGGAAACGTAAAGAAACAAATTACTATAAACTATAATAGGTGTACATTTTTTTTTTACATAATTTTTTTAGGCTATCTATTATACATGCGTTGAACAATAAAATTAATATTGATAATATTAGATATAATAACGAGAATGATAGCGTAAAGAGCGAGCCCCAAGGTCCAAGTGTGGGTAATTTGTCGTGAAATAAAACTATATAATTTTAAATATTTATCATGTTGCATACACCTTGTATGTACACTATATTATTATATTAAAATTGAAGAGGCTATAAAAAAAAATAGTTTATAATAAGATCAGTTATGACAAAATTACGTAATTTACGTACCTACTTATATTTATAAGTTTAAAATATAATCGAAAATGCGTATAATAGATATAATTATGTTCTATTTTTGTACCATAAAAAAAATAAATTTATATCATGTAATAATAATTAATGTGCATATACCCTATTTGTTTTTAGATTAATTTGAACTGTGTAATAAAAATTATAGTAAATACATTACTATTATATAAGACGTCAATAAAAATGTTGCTTGAAATAGACTGAAAAGTTAAAAAAAAAACACTTTTAATAACTACAGAGGTAATGGAATCGTAATATTATATGAATCAAATATAATTATTGCAAAATTAGGTTTTTTTACACGGGTGGATATTGAAAAACATTTTTTAATTTTTAAATACAGCTATTTTTAAGAGAATTATTATACTCGGCACTTGATTTTTGTTTTCTACTAATTAATTTACTTGTACGCCTATCGATGATAAATATCATTCACTGTAAGAATTCATTCATTAATTTAAAATCGTACAAAATATTGTGCTTAATTTGGTTGTTTTGGTGGATGCGAAAAAAAAATACTATCAACAAGAATCCTGATCATCGCCGACGGAGAACATTTGTTTTAAAAATAGAACGTACTTGACGTATGATTTTCTAAGTCATCTTCTTCGTTAATAGTTACAAACAAAATAAAATCGAAAACACCCGCGGCTAACGATATGCGCGGACACGCGCGTTGTAAACTAAAACGCTTTATCCGGGAAATATACGAGTATTTACCGGAAGCGCTACAACACACGTATTATATACGTTTCGGGACGGGTTACTAAAAAACGCTTGTGCCGAAAGCCATAGTTTATTGCACCGCGGCCGTTTATTAACACCGGACGATATCCGGTAGCAATTAAGAATAAACAATGGGAAATCTTTTTGTGCTCATCGTCTTCGGCGCTATTGTTTCGGGAATCTCGACGACGATAATAATTTTATTATTGCCTCAGCCGCGGCCGCCGTCGATTTACGTTTATTACAAATGCATTAAAACCAGTGAAAGGTCTCGCGACCTAGTCTCGGCGGTGACCTAGACCTTACTCCGGACGGCGAGAAAGTAACTTGCGTCGCCGGTCGCGTGTCGAATACGAAACGCGACTGTGAAACGAGCGTAGGTATATAATATTATATCGCAGGCAGGCAGATAGGCCGGTAGGTAGGTAGGTTTTGTATAAAAATAGTTTTGTCGTGCGACCGTCAGCTCAAGTTCAAGTCTATATGTACCTATACAAATGCATATTATATATTATTATAAAACGAAAAACGATACGATTTGACGATTCCCCGGACTCGAGATGGTCGCGATATCACATGGACACAAGCGCGGGCATTTGCTTGTTAATGGAATCGTGCACGTTCGGCGATTTTCGAAAACCGCCACTCGCACGCCTCCATAAGCACGTAATTATCTTATAGTGCGTACATTATTTGAGGTGTACGTAGCGTTGTAGAAGTATGATACGCGTCACTCGGATTAATTAGCAGCACTGTCCTACATCGCGGCGGATATTATGTTATCCCGCCTTATACGCACATGTCTGACCTCTCTGTGTGTATTTAGGTATTCGGGCGTACATTTTCGAAAACGTTACGACGCCTCGAAAACCCGGAGATGAGTTGCCGACACTTTGGTCGTGTATCACACTGATGGGTCAAGATTTTTCCAATATATGCGTGATATATTATTATATTATAATAACCCACCGCCATGTGTCGGGAGTTTCAAACGTTTATTGTTCCTCCGATCACATTGTCAAAAACAAAAAACGCGTATGCTGTGTATACGATCGCATTTTTTTGAACCAATGCGTCCGCGGTACAGTCAATTAATTATATACCGTCAAAAAAAAAAGGTCGGTAAGTGGGTGGGTACCGCTCTGCTGTACAGTATGTGTCGAGTGGATCACTTTCATGGATGTGTTAAATTTGTATTCGATGATATGTATCGTTGTATACGAAAAACGATTCTGAGCGAACACTGTCTGTCAACTTACTAACTAAGTGTACATAATTTTATATAATATCGCTATTGAAATAATTCATTTTATTATAATTAATAATACGGTAGGTTGAATTCATTTTTGCAGAAAATATTGCATTTTAAAATGTCATTGAGTGTATAAAAAATCATAATATACTTTAAAAGTTTCAAGCACCCCCGAAAAATATTTTTAAATTACAACTAAATAACTAACATCGTTATTTTTCATTTAAATAGCTAATTTCGTCCAAATTAAAACTTATAATGTCTATAAAAAATTATGTTTTTAATATATTATTTTGATTTTTTGGTTACACCATTAAATACTTACCTTAAATCTTGTTTTGAATTTTCAATTCTTAGTCATAAAAATTGAGCATTTTATAAATGTTTACTACAAAACTATTTGCAAATGTTCGATGATGGATTTCGATCGAAATTTTAAGTTTAAATAATTATAAGAAAATATTGTGACTATATATTTTTATTATTTCTGGTCTGCTATTTAATCAACTTATGAGGAATCTTGTATTAAATTTTCAAGAAATTTGACATAACGAATTTTTTTTTATCGATATTTAAAGAAAAAAATTTGAAAAAACCAAAATTTTCTTAGGCCTACAATTAATTTAAAAATTGTCAAAATATTTTAAAATTTTTTCACTATATAGAAAATGATAATCTAATAATTTTTTTGAAAATCAAACGTCTTCAATTATTCCTTTTTGAATTATATCAAAATAAGAAAATCGTTCCGGAGAAAACGGGGAATATCCAATGTCCAAATTCAAACGCTCATAAAAAATTAGCTTGACTTTCTGATAATTTATTTTTTTAGAAAAGTAAAAAACTCATAAAGAACCTTGTGTTGAATTTTCAATTTTTTTTTCAATTTTCTTAGATTTAAATAAAAAACTTTTTATGAATTCCCTAATTAAAAAAAAAAACTGCAAATTTTCGTGACTTTACGTATTTTCTCAGAATTTAAACTTTAAATGCTTATAAAAAGCTATTAGAGATTTATACTCAACTTTTTTTTTTTTAATTTTCACTTACAACAAGTATGAAGAACATTGTATTACATTTTCAAGTTTTTTGACCGACTGAAAACATTTTTATCGGCAATAATAAAAAAATATAAAATAAACCTGAAAATTTATTATGCTTATAAATAGTTCAAAAAAAAGTCAAAATATTTTAAAAATTTTATGGTAAAATGCTTATATAAATATTTGGTAAAATTTTCATGTATTTACGGTCATTATTTTATTTGTTGCATTAAAAATAAAAATAAATTTTGTTAAAAATTTGTTCTGTAAAAAAATTCCCGTTTTTCTTAATTTTTTTTCGTTTTTTCCGGCGCATTTAAAAACTATTGGGAATTTTTTACTTTTGTCGCCTTCAAAGTATCAACTAGATTCGCTTTCCTATCAGAAAAGATGCTGATGAAGAAAATCTAAGAGCTTTTACTGCACTAAAACGTTATATGACAGACACAAAATAAATAAATAAATAAAAACACACACACACACACAAAATTGTAAAATCAATACATTCAACACTCCGTTTAAAATCTAAAAAAACTGTCGTCAAGACGTCACTACATATGCGTATCACGTTTTAAAATTATTTTGTCATCAAAAAAAATAGTTTTTTTTTTTTTTAAATAGTCTTTCTGATACGGTTTATACACGCGTAACGAAGGTGATGTTCTCTTGAAACGTCCTGTGCAAAAGACCTGCCACCGCCGCCGCTTTAAACCGAAAATCACGGTTTTTGAAATGTGAACAAATGTTTTCACGCGCTCTTGTATTTTTTTTTTATTTTAAGAATATAATGAGTTAATTATAGCGGTGGACGTCGTCACGAAAGAGGCATATCATTAATTCTAGTGTTTTTGTCCGCAGAGTCGTTAGCGCGGTCCGTCCCCCATTGATTTGTTCGACTACAGACAACGAGCGATTGACGTCGACGACGACATGACGACATCTGCGGCCTGACCCGCCGATCGCTTCAGCCGATTGTTCGACAGCGAGAACAGCGACGACACCGACACAGCGAGACAGAATTGATATATTATTATACTCTGCTCTGCGATGAATTGGTCCACTCGAGCGGCCGTTCTGACGGTGGCCGTTGCGCTATGCTGCGCCTTGGCCGTCGCCGGATCCGACGAGTCAGCGGCCGCGACTTCCCCGACGACGGACGACGCGCACGGCCAGCCGATGGACACGGCGGACGGACTGTTGGACGCGGCCGCGACCTCCCCGACGACGGACGACGCGCACGGCCAGCCGATGGACACGGCGGACGGACTGTTGGACGCGGCCGCGACCTCCCCGACGACGGACGCCGCGCACGGTCAGCTGATGGACACGGCGGACGGACTGTTGGACGCGGCCGCGACCTCCCCGACGACGGACGCCGCGCACGGTCAGCTGATGGACACGGTGAACGGGCTGTTGGACGCGGCCGCGACCTCCCCGACGACAGACGACGCGCACCGTCAGCTGATGGACACGGTGGACGGTCTGTTGGACGCGGCCGACTCATACCAGCTGACGCCCGGCGTCCGGATCAAGCGGTCCGCCGACGACGACGCCACCGACGCCGTTTCCCGGGCCGACCGCGATCGCGATCCCGACAAGTACCTGATCGACAGGGTGACCCGTTTCGTTGGCACGCACGTTCTGGACGTCGACTTTGCCGAGATGTTCCAGACCTCCGGCAGGACGTTCATCAACCTCCATAACCTGCGTGAGTATAACACAATATTATTATTTATTGCGTGTCTAGGGGGGTTTTGAAATCAGTACAAATGAGCAGGTTTTTAAAATTGGAAATTTGAAAATCAAAATCGGTAGAAAAATTCTTGTGCAGACAGTGGCGTCATTTGAGGGCGTGCAAGATGGGCATTTTACCCCTGTCTGATTGTAAAATCAGTCCAATTGTTGTGTCAGTTGTTGGTGAAATAACACGATTATAGTTTTTATAATTTTGAGCAAATATACCATAGATGCGGATACAATAATCTGAATATTCCAAATACAAAATGATCTCTCTTAAATATTGTCGATGATTTCGAAAAAAACTTTTATAACAGAAGGAACCTATTTAAAATTTCTGATTTTTCAAAAAGATTTAGCAGTAGTGTTTCATGTTGTAATTTGCAGAGTTCGACACCTTTTTGAAAAATATAAAATAACGTCACCGATATAGTGACTATAATTATTTAGCTCTTCCGCATGTTTTTTGCTACCTGCCTATTAAATGGGTCTGCTTTTGTCTCATACGAGTAAAAATTTTTGTAAGATGGGAACTGTATCGAGATAAAAATATAAGTAGAAGTTAACTTGGGAGCAATGCGTTGTTTTTTTTTTTTGGTTCAGTTATATGGGCTGGTAAAAACTTTTGCTCCTCCTATTAAAAATTGAAATGACTCCACTGTCTGTAGATGATATTAGGTATCTATATAAAAACGATATTTTTGTAAATCTAAATATTATCATTTATTATTCTCATCTACGTTTTATGGTTATACTACTGTGTGTGTGTGTGTGTGTGTATGTAGGAGATACATAGGTACAGTTTAATTTTACGTTTACTGTTTATTCCATCTTTTCGATTATTAAAAAAATTTAAAACCATAGATAACAAGAATTCGTTTATTACTCAAAAGTTTTCGAAAAATATTAATGTTGCTCAGACGTTTTTTAAATGCTAATTTAAAGTACCTATTTTATTATAGTTTGGGTTTTAAAATATTTGTTATACAACAGAGTTGCTATAAAATGATGTGCTATAGTTAGGAAATATCCAAGTCTACGTATTCTACATATACAATCCGTAGACAGACGTATAACCTCACCGGGGCTTATTGATTTGAAACGACTAGTCTCGTAGTAATATAACTTATCTATTTAATATATACCTACTCAGTTGTTAAAAATTAAACGGTTTCAAATAAGTTATATTTTCAACTTTTTTAGATTTAGAGTGATAATTGGCGCATTAAATAAAATAATAATGTTTGAAATTTAGTTCATGGACTATCATGGTATCAATAAAAGTGCTTTTTTAATATACCCTCAATTGAAGAATAGTCACTTGGACTAAGATCTGGTGACTTATTATAGGAAGTCAGGTGCCAAGAAACAGATGAATCATCATGAATAAAATTCTATGTTGTACACTATAATATTATACACTATGTATACATCATAATTGATGTATCACGCGATATAGTCATTATCTTATGGAATTTATAGCTTTTACAAAATTACATTTCATTAGTTAATCACTAAATTATCACTAATAAGTAATATTGATTAGCCGGTGGGATGATTTGGCCATCATTGGTAAAAATGATTACAATTGACATTTTTGTATAAATTATGGAAGAACAGCATTCATACGTCTTATGAGATGTAAGTGAAGTAACGTTAAAATAACCGTTAAGGTAACATTATAAAGGATATGTGTATGTATAATATGTAATACTTACTATGTGTATGATTAAATTAAAATCATTTAAGTTCTGAAATTTAACTTATGTATTATACGATATTACCGTTACGAATTGCAATCCAATTCTGAACTATGAGATTTTAAATTTTAGATTTGTTGAATTTTTTTTTTTACTTTACACTTCTTGAATGTAAACATAATATTATGTATACCTACATAAATCATGACATAATAAAAATATAAGCGAATATAAAAAAAAACTATCGGTAGAATAAGTTAACAGTCATTAAATTTGTATGTATTAATATTATATTTTTACGTTACAGCTAGATTTAACTTTGGCAAGAATTCGTTTTTAACCGGTTTCGGATTGGGTTTTTTGGCATTCGGTTTGAAAAAATTATTGTTGCCGATCATTATCGGAGTACAGATCATCAAATCCATTGCACTTGCCGCTCTATTGCCGACAATATTGGGTAGCGTCGGCAAAGTGGTTTCAAAAGGTACGTAAATCGTTATAATAATTAATACAGTATTGTCAATATTAAAAAAAAAAAATAATAATAAATTACCTTATTGGTAATTAAAAAAAACTTATATCGATTTTATAGTGTAGACTCGTCAAAAAAATATTGTTTGTGTTTTTAATTTAAATATTTTTTAATTCAGTATTCATGTTTTAATCGTTGTTGCAATCAAATTATATTTTTGTTGAACTTTTACACTCTATTATGATATCTGTTAAATTAATTAAATTAATTAAATTATGAGGTGTACTTTTATTGAGATAAAAATTTCTTATGATAGAAGAATAAATATGTGTCACAGATGAATGTTTGTTTTTCACTGTTTTCTTTATACGGTGTGTCCATTTACTTACTTTGTGATCATTTATGAGATGGCCTTCTAAATTGCCTTCTATACCTTTTTTACTCGGACAACTTCGTTTTAAGGTAATTGATTAAGAGAAATTGTTTTATGTATTGAAATAGCTTCCCAAGTTTGAACATTTTGTATTTATTTTTTTATGTAGCGTAACATATAGGTAGTGCCTATTAGACATAATATATTAAATTATTATAATTTATAAATAATAAATACTAAGCGAAAAACACACATTTAATAGTCAATAAATCCAAAAAATGTAATTGCTAAAGAACAAACTCTAAGGGAAAAAAGTGCAGAACTATATAATTATAAATTATTAACACGAAACAAAAGATTATACTATTTAATTTCCTTATGCAATGCTTATATCTTACTAAAAACACTTACTGAGTCATTTTAGAGAAATTCAATTTTATAATTTAATAAGTCAAATAAAAATAATTTCAATTTAAAGTAACTTTACTCCCCACATGATTGCATTCCTAGTAAGGAAACTTGTAAATAGTATGAGTTCTTACTCCCTAGAAACATAAACGATCATATTTGACTCAAAATAAAAATTAATTTTAAAAATGTTTACTGTAGGTACTGTATTTTTTAAGTTTGGTTAATATATGAGTGAAATAATTCGAAGACCTCTATAATCTTCAAAACAATTTGGTTTTTTTAAAATCTCCTGTATTTTTTTTTTTTAATTCCTGACACTTTGTAAGTTTTATAATACTAATATGTACTTGCCTGTTATAATATAATTCCACAACTTGTTTCAGGCGTGTCAAACTTCGCGTCGAGTTCATCGCACTTCGGGCCCAGCGCTGGTTCGGACGGTTTGAATGACTTTGAATTTAAAGACCAACAACCCAATATCGGTTTGGGTTACGACACGGCCGGTGCCGCGGACACATCTGGTTCGGAAACGGGTTATCAGAGTGTTTGGACGTATCCGCCGGATAACAATGCGAATGCGATCACTGCGAGCTACAGCAGCAGCAACAAGTAACTATAAAATAATTATCTCAAAATATGCCACATTGTTAGTCTATAGATACCAAACTGATGAAATTGTTAAACTTGTTGCTGTATAATATACATAAATATTCATAATTTTGAATCGTAGGAAGAAAAATCATATGTTTGTCTTGATGCACCACTCATTTTCTCCGTAGTATTGATCGATGTCCAGCAAATTTCGGTTTTTTCCAAAGTAAAACGTTGACCAAAAATACGAATTTTTTTCGAATGATTCGCAAATTGTCGAAATATCTTCCAGACATAAAACTAACAGGTCCAAAAATAGCATTCCGCACAAATAAATAATTTGTACGTACTCTATAAATGTATACTTAATGTGCATGATCGGACTGCGTTTAAAACTAAAGCTATCAATTAACGTCTTATCGAGACGAATATATTTAAGTAATATTTATATATTATAATAATCATTTATTATATTATATTTATATTGTTTGATGAATGATTGTATATTTATTATAATGCGTCCAAAGTATATTTTTGAAGCAATAATATTATCTCGAGGATTAGACAATTATTTGATATAATTCTATTACATATAAGATTATGATTTTTTTGATACTGAAATTATGCACGAAACAATTGTTAGCTAATCCAGTTCACACGATGTATTATCGTTATAGTAAACTTATAAGTCATTTTTTCGTTTAGATATCACGTGGCCTAGTTCTGAAATATTATTACGATTTCTGTTCATTACAATAGGATTCGTTAAAATCTATTTAAGTTAGTTGGGTTAACACCCAATAATTGTAAAAATAGCCCGCAGTAGGAAAGATAAAAAAAAGTTGCATCGGTCATCTCCAAATAATCAAGGCGCATCGTATTCATCCTTAGCTTTTGAGTTTCGGTTTAACCTCGGGGGAAGGCCAAGATTAGTCAAATTGTAACAATGGAATGTGTATTTATATTGTTACTACTTATATTGTTATATATAATATATCGATTGTTTTTATTGTAATAAGTTTTTGATAAGCGATTTGAAGAGCGTCCCATTTATTTTTTTTTAATACAACTGTAAAATGTTAAGTATTACTTAAAGTTCCGTTACACCTTTATGACTAATAAATCACTTATATCGCACTTTAAATCATAAATCCCCTCAATTGATTAAATCGAATTATAATTAAATTCAAAGATTACGAATAATATGCGAGAGAAGAAAATATGTAATACGATTTTCGGACAAAATATAGGTATATAATAATATTATATGTGATTATAGCGTACCTATCTACCTGTGAGAAGAGCTCCTCACTGCGCTTAAAATATATTATTATTATTAACAATCCGGTTTTAGTATGTTGCCTTAGTGACCTAATATTGTACGGAAGATGAAAACTCATTTATTTTCTCTCAAAAACACCGCTGTTGAAAGTCATGGATACCGTACAATATTATATTATTGTATATTTTTTATTCATTATACTACAACAAGACGCGATACTTTGAACATATTTTCGTATCGGCAGAAAACTGGAGGATATAACTCGTCGTTCCGTATTTTGTGGAAACTTTTACTATATAATATTAATAAAAATATAATAACGTGTATAGATGATTATAGGTGAATATTCACGTCATTACACGATTCGTTACGCACAAACAACTGCAGGATCGTTTCGTCGTTTGCTGGCTTGTTTAGCTACTAAACGGATGACGTTTAGCCAAAATCCACTGCGATCGTAGTATATAATACAACAATATAATAGTATTTTATGTAGTGTTATGTCGCGGTAATAGCTCAAACACGATTACGTTTATCGTTACCTCGATATACATTGTACACGGAGATGCCGCCGGTAAACGGTCAAAATTGCGGCACGACCGTTTGTATTAAAATTGATGGAAGATGTCAAGTCGTATTAAACGTATTATTGCACCGTTTCGAGCCGTCGATTGTATTGTGTTGTTATTGAACTTAAACACATGCAGTCGTATGGTCAAATATCTGAATAACCCGCGCTCGGATGATGTATGATACGCGCTATATAAAAATAAGCGATACAAAACGAGATTTCTAAAAAAAATATTACCTACTTCTAAAATAATACATATTAATTTGTTATAAACCTGATGTATTTCTCTATATGATCAAGCGAAAAAATTAATGAGGACGAGTAAAAGTAAATATTTGATGAGTAATTCGATTAAAGTTTCTAAAATATTATGCATAATAATATACAAGTGCACGCACCTACGACTACACTGACTTGTGAGTACACCATGAGCATTCAGTACGATATTTTTTTTTCGCGAAATAATATTATGCGGTCTGATATCCATGCGACATGTCATAACCACGTCGTATTGGTGAAATTTGTATGCAAAACAATACGCAGGATGAGTGATCGAGCATGCGTCTTAAACAGGAATTATTGTAGAAAAAAGTCTAAATACTTGCAACTATTATATTATTACAGTTTCAATTAATGCGTGTGTTTAAAAGTTTCAAAAATTAGAATTTTAATTAATTAGAGGACAAAAGTAAACGTGCTTGCATGTGAATCGCTTTGTATTTAATATTAAAATAATATTTGCGATATGAATTGATTTTCGACGTACGTGTAACATTCGAAAGATCAGTGTATTTGGACAGTTGGCGACAATTCGACGAAGTATATTCGGAGACGTGAAAACGAACGGTTCGAAAACATAAATCGTTTTAAAAATCAATAACATAATTTCATATTTATTATTGTTATTTCTGTGCGTCTGATGGAAAACTGTAGAAACTTCATATACAGTGGGCGGAACAGAAAAACAAAACAATAACGAAAGGTAAGTGGACGTGCTTCCGAGACGGTCCAGGACGACCGTTAGCGTGATTTTCGCGTTTGGTTTTTTTTTCTTCGGTTGCGCGTTATTGATAAGGCGAGTGAGCGCGAACCGGAAAATCATAACTATTATTATTGTTATTAATTAAATATATTTCGGCCGACTGGCCGTGGCGGCAGTCGTCGTCATCGTCGTCAACGTTCTCCAAAAAGGACACAAAGGAGAGAGAGCTCACGGATGAGATGACGTATGTGTGTGCGTGTGTGGAACCAGTTTTTGGTTTTGTACGTGACCAGAGTGACCGGTGTATGAATTCCTCCTTGTCGTCGTAATAATAATAATAATAACAACAACAACAAAATAGTAATAATAGTAACGAAACGAGAAAAATGCACAAAGAGTCAGCAGAAGTCATTTTAACCTCAATTATTATTGTAAGAGACAACTTAGTTGACGTGAACGTCCCGTCCGTCTTTTTTCCCGACGAGAGCTAAATCAAAAGTTGAAGAGTTCCGACGAAACGCCATTATAAAAAAAGCACATAGTATCAAGCTTGTTAAAGAGTGTGAGCTTAATTTTTTTTCTCGGAAATCTTCATTGCCCATCAGCGGAAAAGAATTAAAAAATATTGACAACGTGTCATGTGATACGCAATAGTCTATGTCTTAAACAAATTACCATAATATTTAAAATGTATTTATACGCGTATGAATAAAATGGATTTGGTTCAAAATCGTAAATATTTTGTGTTTGGTTAGATAATTTTAATTATAATTTATCGCTTGTAAACCGTTTTGAGACGAGTCAGTCCAACAACCCTTTGATCTCAAAAACTATTTTTTTATATTAGTTATATACCGTAATATTGTAACGAATAAAGATGCACTTGTACAATATACTGCAAACGACTAAACGCCGTTAGATTAGGATATTTATTTTCCAAAAACCAGAACTGAAAAAATATGTTTTTTTACGACATACCGTTTTATACCACGTCGTTTACGTGTTTGATGTTAAAAAAAACAGTTATAAATAATAATAATAATAATATTATGTTTTTGAATATTTAAAATTAAATAGTATTATTCGTAATTCTAAACTATATATTGGGAAAAAAATTTAACTATCTATTATAGCTAGTTAAACATTGAATTAAACGTGACTAGTCCATACCTATTAAATATTCGGAACAAAATCTGCATAACGTGCAATAATTGCTTACGAGAAAGCAAAAGCACGAGTAGTCGTTCATCTGGATATCGGATTTGACTCTATGGATAGACACCTATTATTTTATATGATTTTTTAAACTACGAATCGTTTTCGGAGTGTTTCCGTGACGACGACATCGTAACACGATATATATATATATATAATACTGAACTGTAGTCGAACCGTCAAGGTCGCTTCGGCGTTTCGATGTCCGAACCAACACGCTGCAACGTCGCCGACCTGTGCAGGTGGACGCGTTTCCGAAAGAGAAACTCATCGGATATGATGTTGTATGCGTTGGAATGTGTGTCAGATATATGATTTATAATTGTTAATCGTGTAAGTATATAATGTATATATGTATACATATTATATTTATTTAAATACTAAATAGACGATCTATAATAATACGTTCCAATGCGATGTGTAAACGCTCAAGAGTCGGATTCATCCACTCACTCTTCTTTCAAAAGCGTAGGATAAATCCAAAATGTATTTTGCTAGGATGTCACTGTATGTGCCACGTCGATTTTAAATAAGACTTATATAACTAATTCGCTGAATTTGCCTAATTTAGGGGGCATTTGAATTAAAATAAAATAATTGAATTATTTATTACGTCGTTTCATTAAACTCGGAGATTTTCGGTATTTGATATAATATTTTATTAAGTTGAGTTTTGGCAATATTCTAAAAATTGGATTACTTATTTTCAATAAAATATATTCATTACAGCGCAGACTTGAGTCTCAAAGTTTAGACAGAAGACGGGTACAAAGTCTTATATCCAAAAGCATAGTTAACAGTGAGTCATTTGGTGTTGAATTCGAGACGTATACATATATATCAGCAAGACTACCATAAAATATAAATTAAGAAATCTATTCCTTTGATAAAAATTGATTTGAATCGGTAATTCTTAATAAATTAGCTAAAGACTGAAAAATTAAATATTGACACATATTTTAGTCAGCCAGGTGTAAAATTATATTTAATATGGCGTTTTCGCATTATTGAAAGCTCATTTTAAACTATCCGATTGGTATATCAAAATCAATACATTTTAAGTTGTGACAGTATTGGTCTACTTGCGTGGAGTGTAATCGCATGTATGCTTCCAAGACTCCTGCACGCGTAGCAACACTGTGTAATTAAAAAAAAAAAAAAAAATTCTCATCAATATATGACAAGCGTCATAGGTATATATTATAATATAATTATTGACATTGATAAATTTTTTTAAAAGTGGAAAAAAATGGAAATAGGTACACAGCATTGTATATAATATCATAGTACATTGAAACGTACCTAACTATAATATATCCCAACACATATTAACGGTGTGCGTGATGTGCGAGGAAATCACAGACCATATAATATAATATAATTAGATATTATAATTATATATACTTTCCGCGGACGTAGCATACCATTTTTTCAATGGGTGGCGACGCATTAGTAAAAGTGAGATTGCCTATACTAACATACATATTGCACACACTACACACGTCATACAAATAGGATGACTGATGAGTGGGAGGGGGCAAGTCGTCGACACATATAATTTGATATTGTTGCAGTCCGGGAATATTGTTTCTAGCAACGATCGATGGCCAATATGAATTTCATTCACGTAGATGACGTATTCTCTATATAATAATGCATTTCATCATTTCCCATGTACCCATCATCACGATTGCTGTATAAATTGATGTTTTAGAATCATGAGTACGCTATGTACAAAATGATTTAAAAGTCGTTATTCGATTATTTTGATGATTATTCTTCGTTTTTGGATCCTATGATCCTATACCTCAGCAACAGTAAATCGCAGCGGTAAACGACCTATACAAGTATACCACGATAAAATTGTAATGATACAATGCGTTTATTTCTGTTCAATTATTTCTCATGTTCATTGCGCCAATAAATGTGTCTTGTGAACGTTTGTAATGATAAACGAACTGTCCCGTATTGTCCCGTCAGTAATAGTGTGGAGATGGTAAAGCTGCGCAACAGGAAGCTTTGTGTACTTCACCCCATCTTTGTATTTTAAAAATAAGTATACATTTTTTAAGACAAATTGTGACTTTTAAACTACTCTGCTGTAGTATTTTTAAAGTTTTGTTAAAACGGTATTTCCGTGACGCCATCAAAAACGCATGTTAATTATAACATACCTACACTCTAAATTATTATATTAATATATGTTTCTCCATGATATACTTTCGTACGTCATAGTGTACATTATTTAATTCTGTTCATATTGTTGTTATTGATAAACCACTAATAATATTTTGTGCTGATGAATTAATAATTGAAGCACCGTGTGGTTTTCGACACACATAATATATCACTTTGATAATATAGTAATATACAATATACAACCATATTACAGCACACGTCACGAACTCGAATTTGTTGTGTTTCTAAAAACATCATCGATTTATTATAATATTTTTATTATTACTCGATTGTACGTATACGTGAATGAGACATTGGAAACGGGACGTAACATTTTATAATATAATAATATAATGAACATCGATTGCGACAGGCCAAGGAATCTCCGTTTCTCGCCGTTATTTGATGCAGTTCTTATATGCTCTACACTCAACGGGCACGTACAACATTCAGTGCGACGAAAATTTCGAGAAGAAAAAAACATTTTTATATACATGCACATATAACATTGTTTACCGATTTCTAACGAAAAATCCGGCGCAGAGTAATTTACTTGACAAATGTATCGGTCGGAAGATTACGGACGTTTATACAAACGGTTTACTTTGATGCTGTAGATAACAGATAAATCCCACGATAAATTATACCTACGTACAATATTTAAGTATTTTCTAATGATATGCCTACGCGGTATTAAACCAAGCTGCCATACGCGTCATGACACGGATTTCTAGTAGAAATAATATTACTACCTATGTAATAAAAATATTTTCATTTTTATCTCGGGCGAGTATTTTTTTCGAGTAAGTACCTATACAACTCACCGCACGCCCCAAATCTGAAAACAATGAAACGTGTATAGAGAGTATAGGCACAATACAAATATTCATAATTATTATTATTGTCATATAGGTCTGCTGGCGCGTATACATTGTTGCAATACGCGTATTTTCCATTGCAGAGCTCGTTAGTGGTTATTATTTTCCAAACGCCATCGATAACGTCGATCGATTCAAATGTGAAACGTATTTGGTCAAATTGAAACGTACAAGATAATATAATATTGTTATTAATTAATCGTATGCACTCTCATATTGGACGGTTATAATAATATTGCGTTTAAAACAGCATTCGTGATTGGTTCAATGTTTAATCAATAGACATAAACGACTTGGAAAGACTTGCAGGCTGTTGTAGTCCGATGATCAGTCGTTGCGTTTATGAAATGTCATCGAGTTTAAATGGTGCAGCGTATAACAGTATTTTTTTTAGGCCATACGCATATATACGACTACGGTGGTATTTAAATATTTCTGATTCACCAATCGATTGATTGCGTTCGTATATGTGCAACACGTGGTCTGTATATATAATGTCCTTGACACTCGTCGTCGATTAAGAGTCGTTAAGATTAAAAAAAAATAATCAAGCTTATAATAATATTGTAATATGTAGGTGCTATATTACGATAAAATCCTTGTAAATCGTTTATTTTTTTATTGATATAAAGCACTCGTTTCTACTTTTTAAATAAAATTTCTAGGTCAATACATAATGTACTAAGTACCAACTATTGGACCTAGATACTATAATATGTATAATGTCACTGGCGATAAAAAATAGACGCCAAAATTAACACTTAACTGACGTTTTATTTATTTATTTTTGTTATCCGCACGTGATGGTATTACAATCGTAATAATACGTTCACGTATTATAGCTAATATTATGATATTAATAATCCTATCATATTAATAAAAAAAAAGCGTAAAAAATAACGTTTGATCGATGTAATTCAGTGTCATGGTACAATTGAAAGTTGTAGAGGAGGTGAGAATTTCAAGCAGTACTTGCTGTACAATTCATCGTCATATACCTGCACCTTGTCCCTTTTTCTAAAAAACAGCCACCTGTGCGATTGCACTCTTAACATGATGCCCATCGCTTTTGTACGACCAACCGATCCAATCTGTCTTAAATTAAACTCTTTGTTAAAGGACCTACCAGTACTTCATATATTATGTACGCACGTCGTGATTATAAAATAATATAATATTATTGCTAGATGTATTAATTTAATCACTTGGCTTCAGGTATCCACTGAAATACGGCGGTGTGTCCAGCACCAAGCTCCAATCGGGCAACTATTACACCAAGGACAAGACCGAGGATTTCAAGGTGTTCCACACGATACCGGCCAGCTCACACTTGTTGGCCAACTACGATCCGTTTTACAGCCCGCTACTGTCCAGGATCGATACGGTGTACAAGCAGCTTGGGTACACGACTGAACCGTGTCGGGAACGGTTGGTGTGCCAGATGTACAAGAATCCAGCCAAGTTCGCACCGTACAGCAACCTCGTGTCGGCGCAACTCAGCAGGTCAGTGCACGTCTTTTTTTTCTCACCGATTTTCGTGTAAATAAACTTATTACCTATCTATTTAGCGTATGGTTTAGTACACGCTTAGGTACCCGTGTGCCCGTGTAAAATAGAAGGCGCGTTGACGTAATGAAATCGAATTAAGTGGAATATGGATAGTGTGATACATCGTATTATAACCACAACGAACCGCAAAACTCTGCAATGAATCGTCAAAAAGTATCTAAAAACGATTTTAGTTTTTATTGTTATTGAAATCTACATTCAATGAAATAAAAAAAAAAATAACTAGAGAAGATACCACGGTAATCATTGACAGAAATATAATAATTGTGATAATAATATTATGTTCTAAACGAAAAATCTTTTTTTGCAGAAATATGCAAAGCAAGTTTTGTGTAGTAACGAGTATAGTAGTAGTATTAATGTAACACAATATTTGACTAAATTTCGAATTTCTTTTTTAACTAAAAAAAACAACATCAAGCAAACACTTTCAATGCACAGCCTTGTTAATATCAGTTGGTTAAATGGACATTAGACAGATCAATTAACGATAAAAATCACAAATGTTTAAAAACAGATATATTAAATTAAACGTTTTTTATTTACTAATTATTTAAAAATAAATGTTAATACTTAATAGAATAATTAAACACATAATATAGAATATAATGACGAACTTACAATTACGATTCATGTTAGAGATTTTAAATTTACATAAATAACAAAAACTACTTTCAATTATAACAATAATATTTTTTTCGGAGAATATTATATTATGTTTTCTGATATTTATACATACACGAACTAGGAGACTGCGAGAGATTTAACAATTCCTGGTGTATTATTGCAGTAAGTAACTCTGCCTTTCCTTTTTTGGTGGCTTCAAAATCCAATTCGAATACAAAATAACGATTTTCAGTCGCGAAAACTATTTATTTTTATTACTAAGTCACGAATCATGTTATTATTGTTAAAAAAAAAATCGCGTAGGTACTTCTTCATTTGTGTCTAACTCACTATTGTACCTCAGCGTTTAAATTCTATGACGTACCTACAACTACGCATGGCCATTTTTGATTTTTTTTTCTAAACACAAATATACACAACACAATTAATGATTTCCCGCAGTGGGTACTTGTGTGTCCGCGTGAGCACTAACGGAAATTAGAAATTCACCTGTAGTGGCATAGTATTATTATAATAATTTCATTCGTATTATTATTGTAATTCACACCGGCCTCGGCAGTAGTCTAAGTAGAGTATTTGTCTTATTCGTCTTGATTGTACAATAGTAATTTATTGCATTATATACAAATACGTCACAAAAAACGCGATTTAATCGATCGGCGGTCGATCGGCGGTCGATTGGCGCTTTGCACCGCAGGGTTATCGGACTGCAGCAACAATATTCTATTTAGTACAATGCACACGATAAGTTATATGATAATAATAATTAATAAGTTACCAAATTGACGTACATGCGCGATGCAGCGATACTTTCACTCGGCATACGAGTACTTTAATCGCGTGCCTATTGTTTTCTTGGCACTTACTAACTTGATATGTAGGTCGTGACGACGAGCTTCTTCTTATTAGGCTGTTAGACAAACATGTTATTAGAATATTATTATTACCTAAACGGACGGACAGGTATTATATTATATTATTTAAACAGCATTTGTCGCCGACTATATTGTTTTCTATTCCGCTTAAAAACGCGACACGCCACGCGACCACCGCATTCGCAAACAATCGTGTTAAAAATGATATTACTAATTATGTAGTCATCAATTATTTTATTATTATTATAAAACATATAAGACGCTATTTCGGATACTCGTAGCCGGTTCTTTGAACGTATTTAACCTGTGTACAATCGAAATCATTAATTGGCTTTATGAGACAATATTATGATAATGGAGTTTCAACGCTTCACACAGTGAACATAGTCGTAAAACAGCAACAGTAATAATACTACAAATCTGCTCTGCTAAGTAAAAGTGCCGTAACTAGAAAAAAATTTAAAAAGTTAAATACGGCATTTAATATAGGTTTATCAATTTTATACAATTTTCGTAAAAAAAATACTCATGAAATTACATTAAATATACTATAATCACAATTATTGTTCTTTGAAAACGCAGTAAGTAACAACAGAAAAATAAATACTAAATATAAGAACTCTTACATCTTACGTTTACTAAGCATAAACGCCGTAAATATATGGTTTTACATAATATTTCTATGTTCTACCCAAGTTATGAAGTTTTATAAAATAAACTAAAAAATACAAGCTTGCACTTTTCCCAAAATTAATATATTAGTTTTTACAGCTATTTTGCTTAGCTAAGCAGAATTATACTTTAGTAGGTAATGTAGGTGCTCAAAAGAAATATTTAATAAAATCCTCAAAAGCTTTCAAAGCATTGTTATATTTTTCAAATGAAGTTAAAAATATATAAATTTACATTTTACTTTTATTGGTCAATGTTAGAAATATTTTAAATCGATTTTAAACATTATTAGAAATTATTTTAATATTTTAATTTTGAATTTATTATATAATATACAACGATTTAAATAAAACTGCAAAACCTATTGTTTAATGCGTACCTACATTTTATTAAAGTAGATAATATTTATTTTTTAGTTAAAATTACTTTTAATTAACACAGACGATACAAATCATTTATATGATCATTAATATTGAATTGTATAAGAGATAATATTTATTTAAATATTTCAATTTATGATTACTAATAAAACAAATTTATGGTTATGTGCGTATGTATAAAATATTAAGTAGATACATAATGTATTGGAGTATCATACGACGATTTACTAATTGAATTCACATAGTGGGAATGGAATTCATATGACTCCCGTCCACGTTAAAATAGTAATTATTCGTCGGATTTTTATATTTTGTTTCACGTCATATTTAGAAATCTGAATTGAAATAGAGCGTTTACATTGTTAATTAAATGTACACTTACAACATATTCTAAAGTACACTAATAAAAACGAAAAATTAACCTATTTATTATTTATTTAAATTGGGTTACACTATAATAACCGCGAGAATGTTTATTTGCCATTGTATAATGCATCTACACAACACGTATTAAAGTATAAACTATGAAAACAATTAAGTTTTTATTTAGTAAACAATCTTACCTATTTGGTTATACTTGCATAATTTATTCAAAAATATACCTACTTAAAAAGTAAAAATAATATTTACATAAAAAAACATTTTAGAAACGCCTAAATATTATACTCGGTTCGTTTAATTATAAATTATATGTGTAGAAAAATAAGAAGCATATATGTTATTTTATATTAAAAGTAAAATCTGTTTGAAAATCATCTTAAGCTAGTTTTTATGAGCGACTACTGTCCACGTACATTTTTGTCATTTCTATAAAAGAGGCTAAATGTGAAAGTTCGATAACACAATCGTAACTAAAGCCAAAAATTACTATCAGTAGTTGTAAATTTGTAGAAACATTTAGCATATTTTCTCCAATGAGACTGATTTGATTAATGCACGTAAAATAAATGTAAGCACACATATTAGTTTTATTTCAATTAATCTTACGATCGTGTATTCGAAATTTGAACATAATTTTAATACTTTTTTTTATAAACATGATAAATCGTCATCGATTTAATTTGCAATTTTAAAAATACTATAAACTGTTTAACCATCGTAAAATCGTAAATTACGTAGGTACATCCTGTAGTAAGTAGTAAGTACACATATAGTATAAAATAAGTATAAACAACAGCAAAATCACATTTTTTACCATATCATTTAATCACGTTTGAATTTCAAATAATTTTTCTTGTAAGCTAATATAGATATTTTTAAAATAGTAATTAATAAGGTATCATTCAATCGTATTATAAAATATCAACTTAACACTATTATATATGCATAGACATATATCACTACAATCAAGCCGAAAAACTAAAATATTGATACATTTCTCATACACTATAGTATAATTTATAATGCCAATCAATTGATCAATTAAATTTAATTGTAGTGAGTGTAAAATAAATTTAGTTTGGATAAGTCAAGCTTTAAAAAAACTACAACTTTTAAATAGGTACGTTTTTAAATTGAAATAAATTAATTATATTCAAACTATATAAAATATAATTGTTGGCGAAATTAAGAAAATATAAAATGTGTACATTTTGTTGAAAAACAATAACAAACATCAATTTAAGTTGATTAGAATTTGGGCCTAGATTAATAATAATAAATAATAGCAATCATAACAATAAAATATAAACATAATATTATAATATACATTTTATTATAGGCAATGTTTTATATTATTTTTATACTATCTACAAAAACAAATAATACGAAAATAATATTATCACCGGCATGAGGTGTAGTATATGTAGTGTTGAAAACAATAAGAAATTAAAATCTTAATCGTATTACTGTTTGGTTCCAGAGAGTTGAACGAATTGCGCAAACCGTCGTCAGAAAACCCGGAGATATTGCGATTTTTCAAGTACATGAAAGCCGCCAAAGACGGTCAGGATAATAAAGATTGCGAAATGATATTCTCGTCGTGCGTGTCCCAAAGATCGCCTGACGATTCTGTGCCCATGATGACCACTTACAACGAGATCAACAAACTAGTACAGGCCCGAAACGCGAAGAAACTGGCGGAATCATCCACCGTCGCAGATGACGTAAAGTCGGAATCGTCCACCGTCGTAGATGATGTAAAGTCGGAATCGTCCACCGTCGCAGACGACGTAAAGTCGAAATCGTCCACCGCCACAGCCGACGTAAAGTCAGAATCGTCCAGCGTCGCAGACGTAGAGTCGGTATTGACATTAAAGTGAGTGGTATGCTAATGCGTGATATATTATTAATGATAATTAATTCATGATTCGGAAGTAGATGACATTAAAATAATTAACAAAATAATCCCCTAAAAAAATGCAAATATGACATAAAAATTACAAAAAAATACCTTAAAAAATAATTAATGATTTAGAGTTAATAAAAAATAATTATTTTTTTTAAATTTATGAAATATAAATGATAAAAGCTTGAAAATCACTCAAAATTATTGAATTGTACTATTAGAACATATTTGATGTTGTCAAATTAAATAAATGACGATTATCGAAAATAAATATTTATATTTAAAAAAACTTTTCTCTGCGTCCACTGAAGTCATCAGGAAAACACTCACTTCAATCTTCCTTCGCCGTTCAAACTCGTTATTTTTCTTTAAACTAGGTAGTGAGGAATGAGTAAAAATGAGTAAAAATGTAGAAAAATGACCTATAACATAAAAAAAGTCAGAAAATGTAAAAGAATGCAAAATAAAAATTAGTTTTTTAGATTCGCATGCTATTGAAACACATTTTCAGCTAAGAAAGCATTGTCTAAGAAGTTCTAAAAAAAAATATGCAAAATACATCAATTTCTAAGCGCTAAATTAATTATTATAGTTATAATTTTTATTATCATTAGATAATAATAGTAGAAACACCATATTATTATATTTTATTTTATCATGAAGTATCTCCGCACTGGGAAATCTCTTCATTATATTGTAACTTTATCGAGCCTGTTGTTTAATAAGCGCGTAACGGATAGTTTTAATAAAAAAATATGTTAAAAAAAATGTATCATAATATTTATTATGATAATATTATAGTTTCTGCGATTACTGCGGATATTAAGATAATAATAACGGGCGTTTTGCGTTTTTTTTTGCAGGTGAACAGACGACGTTTTTTTCGATCCATGACGCAGCGTGGCAGTATATATTCAAAGTCATTAGGAAATATATACGATATTTCGTCAAGCTCAACATAGTTTTGTAGTTGTAGTTATTTTGTATAATTACAGTTATAGTTAGTATGCGGAATGCGCACATGTCGTGTAGGATGATAGTTATTTATTGAGCGCACGGTATACTGTTAGGTATAATAAATAATATCATATCGGTATAACAAGCGCCAATCGTAATTTTTATCATAATTTATAATAATAATTTATTGTGTATACGCCGTGAACATAATATTTCGATAATTTGTCATAGTTTTCACGCCTAGTCGAGCTGGATGCATAATATTATGCTATTCTACGTCCGATCGAAACACGCAGAGTACCGGAATCGTCGTTAACACTGACAGATTTATCGAATTTTATGTTTTCGATACCTATTAGGTATATATTATTTGGTTTACTGCTATAATTTCGGTAAATTTGGATAGAGACTTTGTCTAGACCACACAAAGTTTTTTCGATATACGAAAAACTATTTCGAGTCCTTGACACATATATTTATTTATTAATTATTTATTCGTTTGATTATTTGTTTATTTATTTATTTATTTATTCGATTTTGAGCTGCTCGACTCGAATAGATAGCGTAACGAAAGTACGCGGAAAAGCGTTTTCGAAACCGTTTAACACGTTATTATTTGTGATATCGATACAATTAGATATCAATAATAATAGGTATTAGTTATTTACTTTGATATCGTATTACATATATTATTCATTTTTAAAACATGCAAGATCTGGTTAATTTTACTCTACAGGTATAATATACACCCCGATGACTTAATATAGTGTTTTTGATCACAGATAATAATCGTATTCAACGCGTGTATTTATATGATATTATTATAATATTATATTGTTAATTTATATACTTTTTTTGTTTTATAATTTTGTAAACACCAAATATATGATGTATAGCCATACAATGTAGATAGAGTATAACATAAAATAATACATGTTAGTTGTGTACTTATCATTAATTGTGTTAAGTACACAACTATACATTAATATTATTAGTATTATTGTAGTCAGTATTTTATAATTTATTTGTGCACTAATCAAACGTAGTTATTTTTTATAATCATGTTTTGTAATCGAATTGATACTATTTTTTTGTTTTTTCGTTAATCTTCTGTACTTTCAAAACACTTCCATTGTTAGCTCTTAATATGAAAATTATAAATTTAAAAATATTATTATCAATAAATTGTGTATCAATATTAATTGTTTGTTATCAACATTCATTATTTAACAAGGTAACTTGAATTAGCTAATTCTGATTATTACTGTATACGACGGACGCATGCATCTCAACTTAAATCATAAGAAAATATTTAAGTATCGTAATTCAATTTTAATAATAATAATAATTTATTGTAAAAAGGAAGATTTACAATAAATAATAACACCATTTAGGGCAAAGAGTACAGATATATAGAGTAAATATATATAAAATAAAATAACAATTGTAGATAATAATCTCGATTAAGTGCATATTAAATTGAAACACATTCGAACATAAGTGCTAAACATATAATTACAATAAGTAAAAGATTATAAGTAATTACTTAGAACATATTTTTAACTTGCTTGGTAGATCAAAAATAAAAAGTCAAAGTTTTTAATGGAATTACCACTTAATAAAATTCTATTCATAAGAGTATAATATAGTTATATAGTATATAGAATATAGTTTTGTTTTTTTGGTTATACTTAAAAGGTGTTAGTAGAACAGAGAGTTTGAAGTGGTACATTTAGTGGATTTTTTTCTAAGAGATCGGGACAATCAATTAGGTTATTTAACAATTTATAAAGGAAGAAAATATTATTAAACCGCCTATCCGCTAAGGTTTAAAGATTAAGTTATTTAGTTAGTTTAATTGATCAGGTGTTAGTTTTTCCAAATTTGTAGCACATCATATGGAGAAAGCGTTTCTGTATTATTTCGATTTTAGTAATAAGATCAGTTTGGTAAGGACTCTATATAATTAAACCGTATTCAACTAATAAACGAATAAATAAACAAATAATGTTTTCAAACAAGTTGGATCTATAAATTCACTATAGTTCAATTTCAAAAAGCCAAATATACGCGTTCTTTTATTGCATATGAGTGTAATGTGTTCATTAAACGTTAAGTCACTAAATAAAATTATACCAAGGTCTTTTATGTGTGTTCTGATATTTAGCCTATCGTTTTCAATAAAATAATTAAAAGTCACAGGATTTTTACGTTTTGTAAAGGTTATTTGAAAACAACTCGAAACATTAATATGTAATGAATTTCTTTGACACCAATTTTCAAATTTTAGTAAGTTATTTTGTAATTTATTACAATCATCGATATAATTAATAGATAAATATAATTTTAAATCATCCGCAAATAACAGAAATTTACAATTGGTAAATATGTGCTGCGCATAATAGTTGAATAATATAAAGCGCTTTATGTATAAAATAAAGTATGCATCCAAATTATTTGATTTTTATGTCGCTAGTTATTAATTAGCCCGTGTACATTAAATTACTGTTCAAATTGAAATGATACCATGTATTTTTATAAATCAGAACCAATATTTTAGGTAAATTGTGGTAAGAACAAAATGTATTTAATTATTTTTATAAACAAATCACAAAATATACTGATTCTCATTTTTTATAAACGGCAGTGCTTTCCAAAGTATAGTAAAGTAAATAAATAATTTGTATACAATTAATTTAACTCGATCCTTACAATTTGTATAAAACAAATATCATTATTATTGACCAACAATATCATATTTGCCGGAATATTAAATTCAGCTAAACAGATGGTTAGGATAGATTATTGATTAAGAATATATTTATTTATTTTAATTGTATTAGTAAAAAGTATACATACTTTGTAATACGAATTAACTCCTTTTGCCGAACTGTCTGACAGTCAGTGATTTCCTAGATAATAAATTTTGTATCTAGTGGAATGAATGTAATGAAACCATAAGGTTCAATACGAATTAATTGTCTTCTTTTGATTATTTTGATAAAATTATTATACAAAATAATATAGTGCCTTATATGAAATAAATAGAACATTTTAATATAGTGTTATTCAACAAGATAAAGCTTATGTTGCCTATACAATACGCCGTACAAAATATTTTTTGAGATATAAAAGATACGTTTTAATAAACCACTCCATTAAATGTTATTTTAAAATAGAAATCTTAAAACGATAAACTAATATATTAAAAGCTATTTTAGCGAATGCAACATTTTAAACACCTATGGAATTGTCTCACTCATCAGTTATTAGAACAATAAGTAAATCATTTTAGATGTATGGTTCGAATAAGCACGCGGATAACAAAAATATGTCGAAAACATAGTAAATTAATATAATAAATAAATGTAGAGAATAACTACTATCAACATCGAATGGCGTTAAATTTGTTTGTGCTCACTAAAAATAAATGCAAACATTTCAATACTTTTATTTATTATGGTGATATCGCTTTGAAATTGCCAAACACTAATAATGAGCGAATAGTCAGTTGGTGTATCGAGGGTTGTCATAAATATTACAGCTCATTTCCAGGCTTGTTTTCTTTGGTTAAAAACTAAAACATAGTAAAAAAAATATAAATTGTATTCGTTAAAGCAACACATAGTATATCAATGAAGAGATATATCATATAATTATGCCTTCAAATTCAAAAAATTTTCGAGAAGGTAATACGAGCCAATGGTAACGGAAACGACCATCTTAAGAATGAATATAAGTTTAAGAATTCGTCAACTGTACACAGGGACTCCCCACGGGGGAGGGCTATTGGATCTAAAATACAGTGGCCCGGCTATTTTAGGGATCTGTGGGTCCGTTGAAATGAATTTATAATTTTAATTTTTATAGAAATACTTATTTTATATTAAATAATATAATAAAAAATCATTTTATGATAAATATATATTTAATCATTTTGATATTTTAAGATGCAGGTTAACCATTGATTACCCAGAAATTATCGTGTTTCAAAATTATAAATCAGATTTATATAAAAATATGTATCATGAAATGTTATATTTAAGAACTATAATATATATTGTATTATTTTTCAACATTTCAAAAAAGCATTGTAATGCCACCACTCAAACTATTAAATTCATTTACGCGAAAAATATGTAAACAATTGTTGTAAACGTGTGTATTAGTTTCCGAATATTTTGTGCTATTCCAGTGACTGTAGCAGAAGCAGAAAGGTATTTCAGTAAGTTGGTAAATTCACTGAAGACGTGGCAAAAATCAACGAGTCAAGAATAAATAAACTCACTTGCTCTTTTATCTATGGAGAATGTATTGGTTTCGACAATCAATTTCGACGGGTATCGTAACTGAGTTCCCTGTGCTCAAAGTCCGTAAAATATAATTTTAATTTAACAAAAAATAATATACTAATGATAAATTAAAATATTTATACTTGATTTTTTATTTAGATAATATTGTTATAAAAAAAATAAAAAATACATTCTTATTAAAAACCGCATTTTTCAATACTTAAGATTAAGTGGTCATAGCTCAGTTTTGTGGTGGTAAAATATTTTGTTTTTCAAATGAGACCCACCTTCCCCCTTATTTACTGTAAAGTATTCAGTGGACAATTTTTATGAACATTTTAATGTACTTAGTTCAAAATTTAAACGAGTAGATTTTCAGTTATTTAAATGTCGATACCAAGAATAATAGTCCTAAAAAATGATTTTACAAAAATTTAAAATAAATGTAATATTGAAGACCGGTGTTTATTATGCTCAAACCATTTTTACAAATTATGATTGTTGATAGATTTATAAAAACACTTTCTAATCACCATAACCCCTACATCTTTTAAATATATTATCATGACTACCAATTATCCTATGTACACAAAGCTAAATCACTTAAAACTCTTGAATTTTAATTTTGATACGTTATAATTTTCAGAAAAATTGTTCACTAAATAAATTACAGTAGAAAAGGGGGGTTATTTTAAAAATAGAAGTTTATTTATCCATGGGATACTCCTTCAATAGTACTAAAATCTTAATAATCTAAAAATATGATCTTTAAGTGCATTCAAAAATTCAAAAAATCAGATTTTAAATAAACAATAATTGCATTATTGAAAAAATGGATTGAGGGTACTGGTGAATCATCCTATATCTATAATAATAATTATTTATACAGAATTTTAATATAAATCGGTACTCTAAAATTTAAAGTATCTAATACATGCCAAATATATAATTAAATTATGTACATTATCAAATATGTCCCTGTGGATAACATTTTTTTCTTTAAAATTTAATTGAATGAATAATGTACGTGTGTTCCATAGGCAAAACTCCAATTTTTAAATCAATACTCTTATAACTAATGCTATTTATAAGTACCTATTTATTTCGAATTAATAAATTAATATGTGGGTAATGTACAAAGTTATTATTAAAATATTTATGAATACTGTCGTTTTATACCGATGAACGTGGAGGTAAATGTTTTATTATAACAATAATTATGCCCCTAGATACAACTCAACATATTATTTAGAGTATTTTAATATTTTAAGTGCAAAATAAAATTTTACTTTTAACTAATGCTTAAAAATGAAAAAGAAATTATGCATTATATATGTAATTAAAATTCATTTTTGCAATATTCTAAACGGTGTGGTCAACGCTGTTTTTTGAAATAAACCTATAGACTAGGCTATATTATATAAATAAATAAAAACCTTCGACAAAAAGAAAATTGTCTACAATATACTTTATGGAGTAATAACATTTTGTGTAAATTACTAAATATATACATAGAAACGTGCCGGGGTAAAACATAGATAAAAACCGGTCTTATAAACAACCAGTTTGGCTTCGAAATTCCTCATCGATTTTCAAACGAAAATGTTCATAAATAAATAATAATATTTTAAGTTGTATACCTTACTTTCGACCCATATTAAAATCATCTTATTTTTCCGTGTATCGTATGGTGTTGAAAATCAACATTTCCGCAATAAATTGAGCTCAATAAATAAATTAACATAATATCTTATAAATCAACGTACATAATATTATTATAATATTTAAAAGATGCATATTATTTATGTGCGTTGTTGTTAACTTATATAGGCGTTCAAGCGTAACACGATAATAAATAACATTATTATTGTTGATACGGTTGATTAGATACAGTGTACGTATTTTCAGAAGATTCGACAAATGTAACCACAGTCATTCAATCGTTATGGTTATAAAATTATAATTCATTCGATTGATATATTGACCGCTGGGAATCATTTATAATGCGTATATTTTGAAATAGTCTACCGTGAAATAATTGCATTCTTCCATTCCTCTAAGCTTTTAACTTTAAAATATAGGTCACTGTTTCAGAAGATTAATATTCACCGCAGTGGTTCTCAGTGTTTTGTTTTTATTACGTGTCATCTTTATTCGCAAATGTATATCTGATTAGTTCCCAATTCACAGTACAAACAAAATTTGTTGCAGTCTTAATGTATTGAATTTAAAGGTTATTTCAATAAATGCAATCCATCAAATTACCACAGTTGATTATTATGGGTTCCACAAGTATAATATCACGATACATCAGCGATATTATTGTTTCGTTCGAATTCATTGTTCATTAAGTACGCATTTAATAATATCCCAGTACATTACTCACATAAACTAAATTTTAGAGAATTCGTTAACGTATTTCTGACGATAACCTAAATGTATAATAATTTAAGTATCATTATTATCCTTTCTCCTACAGCGAAACCTCTGAATACCGGACACTCTCAGTCACTGAAATTGTATCTGCTATTCAGAAGGTTCAGCTTGTAGAAAATGTGTAATTTGTTCCCAAAAAAATGTCCACTATTTAGAGATGTCCATAAGGGAAGATTGCACTGTATAGTGTATATATATATAAATCTCGCATCACGTTGTTTGTCCGCGATAAATTCCGAAACTACTTAACCAATCTTGATATAATTTTGCTCAATGTGTGTAATTTGGTCTGACTCTCGGATAGGATAGTTTTTATCTTGATTAATTACCTCATTAATTTTTTATTATAAATTAAATATTTATTATAGGACAATGGGTTGTAATTATTATTTGTAAGTTTCATAAGTTCCTACCAGATGGCGGTGTAAATTAGTTTAATTATTTTTTCATTTCATCCTAATATTGTGCTGTGTTTCATTTTGTATGTTATTATTCTTAACTACTATTTAATACGGTTCTAGAGTGATCAAGAACAGTTTGATTGTTCCATAATACGCCGGGTTACCATTGGTTACAGATATTTATCATTAT
>JACXSJ010001666.1:16419-77680 GCA_014851325.1 Pentalonia nigronervosa | reverse complement strand
GATATTTTAATTCTTAAACTCTTAAATTCCACATGTATGAGTTAACCAAGACCTAATACTTTAATTCTGAGATAAAGTTCGATTATTTTGAATAGGCAAGTTAAACAATGACTGATAAATAAATATTAAATACACTTCATTATTTTGTATACCTAGCCTAATATTTTGTATATATTTTAAATTCTTGTTTTTTTAAAAAATTTTCAATATCTTACCTAAATATTTGAGGATTCATCGCATCACAAGTCTAACATCACCTTCACTTGATCTCATTTTGAACCCAGAAATGGAAAATTTAACTAAATGAAACTAAATCTACTAAGTAAACTTTACATTAAATCAAAAAAAATTTCCTCCATTAATTTTAAACAATAGCCCGCTGCCAAACTCGAATTCAATAAAATACCTTGGAATAACTATATTGACAAAAAATCACACCCAAAACAAAAGAAAGTGCAACACATGCCTCCACCTTCTCCGCCCAATCTTTAAAACCAAACTCAATCTAAAATATAAAATACTCATTTATAAAGCTATAATTATAGCACTTTTCTGGTTTTACGGAATCAAAATCTGGGGCCAAACTAAACCGTCCAACATTCGACCGCTAGAGCATTTCAGACGATTAGTCTACAACTAATAACTGAATGTCATTGGTATGTCTCTGACATAAACTTACGAAATTACCTACATATTTCCACACTTAAAAAATTAGCCTATCGATACTATAATAGATTCCTCATCAAACTTTCAAACCACACAAATTCATTTATTTCCCAAATGCCCTCTCAAACCATTCTAGGAAACCCTATTAGAAGGCTAAAAAAAAACTGGCCTAGAGACACTTTAACATAATTATTATAATTGCATAATATCAGTTCCCCTTCCAAAAAAAAAAAAAAAAAAAACTTAAAACACAATATATATATATATATATATATGAGGTGCTACTAATGGGTTGTCTCCTCTTTCACGTCTTTTATTTGCAGTTTATTTATTTCTATTATTTATTATCATCAAATTTACTTATTATGATAATTTGTATGTATAGATTATAAATATTTTATTAAATAAAAAAAAACTGTTTGAGGAGTTTGTGGGGGGGGGATGTCAAATTCGACTTTCGAAGTCTCCTCCTTAATTTAATTGATACATTTATATATATTATATGATCAAATTCATTAATTGGGAAAGATACCATTGGCCAAAAAATACCGTAAATACTCAAAATTACCCAATTATGTACAGGGCTATGTACAATATTTTTCAAAAGACCGTTTTTTTACTAAAACTTTCATTTTTGACCTGTCAATGACAGTGAATACTCAATATTAGTGGTCAAAAATTATATACATGTTTAGATACTTGGTATATATTGAATAAACGTCAGTAGTTTAATGATTAGTAATTAGTATAACTAAAAGTTGATAGTTATTAATTATCTGTACAATTTTTGTTACCATCACCATGACATTTAGAGTTAAATAGCATACAGGCATATAACCACCGCATGGTAAGGACATTTTTTACCATCACAACCAGTTTTGCATCGTATAAAATAATCCCAACAAACCCTGCAGGAGACCAGACACTCTTTGTCCTGCACTCCTACAACTATATAGATTTTAATTGTTCCATATAATCGAGAACTGCGTTGATCTCATATTATTAATATTGTAAATGCACCAATTTTACTATCGCAGTGTCGCACCTGAACACGAATTAATACTATAATTATGCCAAGAGTATTTATTTTTATCGCAGTGTTTACCCGTAACACGATTGTATTTCATTAATCGCTTGATTTACGACTTACTAACAAACGAGTATAATAAATTAATCGGTTTAAAAATCTTTTTTTTTTTTTTGTCAGTTATTAGTTGTTAAGGACATTATTAATATCAGCAAAACGCTTAAGATGATGGTTTAGTCATGTAGAAATAACTATTATTCTAAGCAACATTTCATAAATATTATGCGCATATCGTATAATATATATATATATATATATCGTACACATACAGTCAAAGCTATTTAGAAACATAATTCCTAAAGAAAATAAACATCGATATTATAGTAACATATAAGGTACCTATATAATATCGTTATACTTGGTAATATTTGATTTTTATTTTCATGCCACGAATGTATTTATTTATAGTAATGCCCACAGAGGCAGGTACTGCAACAGAACAGTATAACAAATCACGATGAATATAGAAAACGTCGACGTATACCAAACGGACATCGGCACAGTTACGCGTTTAACAAAACTCCAAGTTTAGGCACTTGCCACTCGCCCGAATGATTTCTAAATGGCGTTTAAAACACAATATAGTCGGACGATAGATGTGTACCGCCAATACATCTAACCCTCGTTTACCAGACTACATAATTTCATAGTCAACGGCTCGACGAAAATCGGTTGTTCTGCGCATGCCCACACGTCCGACACCCTGCTCTAATGTGGAACGGGTCTCGACGACAGAGCTTCGAGCGGAGACGAGCAGAATAAGTGCAGAACGGGTAAACGTTTGTGCCGACGGAAAGATATTCGCGCGGGCGTTTGTCTGTACCAAGGTGTAGCCCACTATATTCTGAACACCGGATGGCGAATCCGTCCCCATGTCTTGCTGTAGTTTTAAACGATCATTAATATTATGCAGATCAATTTTTGTGATATATGTTTTTAGATCTAGAATTATTATTAATAAGAAATGGATGAGTGGATGGCGCCAGATGGCACAGACAGTGGATTGGACTTAACGTTATCTACTTTTATTGCTTGGGAAGATTCAGAAATACAGACGATAGCCAGGATAACATGTTGCACGTTAATCTGTATGGTAAATAGTTTTCAAATTAAGATTCAACGGTCTACCCAATCAAGTGCTTTTCTCGCATAAATATCATTAACTCGGTTACCTTTGGAGAATTATCTAGACGAGAGTAAATAACAACAAAATTAGTGTCAACGGATTTCGATTTTTTAAGACCGACATGATTATCGATGAAAATAAATAAATAATTTTAGCTTAACAATGTTTTTTGTAGGATTTGGGCAGCGAACTTTGTTTATCAATCGGCCAATAATTATACGTATTTCATCTCTGGCTCCAGCTTTCCGAATTGAAGTGATAAAACTTTGTTTCCACGCTTTATGGAATATACCTGACTTCAAAGATAGTTCAAACAGATTATGAATAAGGATTGTTTGTGTAAATCGAAATTTATTAGAAAATAGTTACTGTTAGACGAATATTTACAGTTTCATTTGGTTCTTTAATTTTTTCATCAGACAATTATTTTTATTCTTTAGTTTATAGTATATTATTTGTATAATAGAGAAATTACAATAAAAACGTAATTGTTTAAATTTAAATATACATTTAATCAGGCCAACAGTTATATGTGTCTAACTATTGTAACAATTGATTATTATTATACAAGACTCAATAATGTATCACTCGAAATCACAACGTCATAAAGATGCACAATTGAAAATAATATATAATGATTTATAGGTTCACAGTATATTAAAAAAATGAAATAAAATGATGGCGTTTGAATAAAAAAAAAAAAAATGAAATCTCTTTTTGTCAAAGCTATAGTAATAATTTGTTATAAACTATTATAATATTCCATATTCCTATAGTTGATAGCACTGTATAGATGTACAATGTATGCTGCTGCGGACTGTAATATTATTGGTATTATACTCCCACGAGTTTTATATTAGGCGTTTTATCGACCAAATCTAATATTAAATGGATTAAAAGGGTAATATATTTATTTTGTTTTTATCATTAAAATGAAGTATGCTAAGATATGTATAAAAACTTTTAAAGTATTGATCATTATAGGTTTGTAACTTATAAGATCGTTTAGTTTAATAGTAAAGATGTGGGGGATAGGCAAAGCCCACACATGGTCTGTGATACATTTACAATTTTAGCACCATACGTTTTAGAGGTCTAGTTGCGCCTATGATGTTTTGTTAGTTGCTGTAAAACTGTTGATAATTGAAAACGAGAAATCATCGACGGAATATGTATCAACTCTCATATATATATATATATAATATTATAAAACACGTTGACGACGATGATGTTTAGTCTAAAAAACAGTGAGCAACACGCATCGTGATTAATAGGTCTATATTATATTATATTATACTATCATGCTGTTATATAACTTGTAGGACGGTTTTACGACATTAACGAAAATTAATGTAACTGTAGCTTATACTGTACCTGATTTCCACGCATCCGAAAATCATGTTATTAATAATAATAATATGACCATCAAATTTCAATTTCGTTGTTCTACCTGCAGCGATAGACGCGTTCGTATAAATCGAAGTAATAAAATATAAAAATAAAATGGTTTTGAGAAGAAAAATATATTAATAAAATGTGTGTACATCGGGATAACGCTGTATAATGTATAACAATATAACATACAGACGCAGGGGTGTATAACGCTCGTTGTTTTAAAAATTATTGCTTTATTCGAATTATTCTCATCTTTATTATTGTGAACGCATAGACGGCATATATCATCTATATATATGTTTATATGTATACGTACACATGTCATAATAATATATAACTATTAGTTGCACGCATCGCAATAAAACAAGACGTTTTATGGTCTAATAATACGCACGTTCCCGTTGTTAATATAGATAAATATTATTAGGAAGTAGGTATATTTTATATTACATTATATAATATAAAAACGTATGTAATAATAATACAGTATAGTAGTGTTATTATTATAACCCTCTCCGCCTTATCAGAGAGCATAGAGACACGTTACGCCGCGGTCCGTGTGTGCCGGACCATCGGCGCTGTAGTGGCGGCGTTATTATATAGTACGCATAATAATGATTTTAATAATAATATAATATAATATACCAGCCACCGCGTACTTTACAATATTATTATTTTTTTACTGCCCCGGCGTTATAGCGCTATTATCATCACTGTCATTATGTCTATTAGGTACGTGTGTTATATTGTGGAGTACTTCACCGCACGACCACTTACATTTCGAGCTACTCGTTTTGACGGCGATATCCTGCCGCAATTGCCGAGTGTTATTTTTTCAAGATAGAGTTCAATACGTGTTATCGGCGCGACCGCGATTGTGTGACCTGAAATCGAAAATCAAACATTGAATAAACTAATTTTTTACTTCAAATTTCAATCGTTTTTTTTACATAAATGGGTATATTACCGTCACATGTGTTACACAAAATCATAATTAACCGTAATCATAATGATATAATATTATACGTGTAATGTTCGTATACGATAAGTTGCAATGCCGAGTTACTGTAGTGTTCCGTACATATATATATATGAGGTTTGTCAAATTTATCATTAACTAATATATTATACGTCCATAATATAATTGTTATTATTGTTTGTTTTGATCGGTTTTTAAGTTGGACTGGTGACTAAAACAAGATATTATAAGAACGGCGAATAATAAAACGTCTTAAATATAATATTAATAATTTATTGTGAGATCCCTTTATACACGCCCCATCAGACCTGATGCACGAGCCATGCAGGTTATGTTTTAGAGCATAATATTCGATATAGTGGCACAAGGTCACGTGATTTTAGTATCTAGTTCAAATATAACATTGTAATAATATGATAGGTATGTAAATTTGTACACATTAGCTATATATTGTATGTACACTTTGTAACACACACACAAAAATTATCATTATTGTTATAGTATTGTCTCTCAGACACACACACGCATACAGTTTTATGCGACTTGAGACCTAGATCAGACTATAATACACTATATTATAATACTTTATAAATAAAAAGATAGTATTAATAAATACGAGTTTATCATCTATTCGCGAACGTCATTAAAACCATCTATCAAAAATATAACAAACACTCTGACGGCTCTTTCGCGATTGGCGAATTCGTTTATTTGTAAAGATGTATAGTAATAGCACTAACGTTTATTATAGATGATCGAAACGGAGATTGGCCGTTATATTATAGCGAAACGCTTTAAACGCCAGATTATACAGAGCGTATAGCAGAGATATTTGTCCAAAGTATGAAATTACACAAATATAAATTTAAGTTTTATGCACCTTTCAACAATTATAGTGCTTCGACCATCAAGGGGGGTGGGGAGGGGGAGTAGGTGCAGAGGATGCCACGGGCGCGTGTGTATTCCACTGATTTTTAGATAGTCGCTATTATTGTAGGGTCGAATTTATGTAGTATGTAAATTCCACCGGTACGTTTTTTTTTTATGCGTAATTATTGTATTATACACAAATATACTTACAAAAAAAATAAATAAAAACCAAATTTACAAACAATTATTAGGTATATAGTGATGTTATGACAATTATTTAGTATTGAGCTTTATACGCTTCGTCAGAACAGAAGTCAAGTTTACAAATGTGTTAATATCACAAATTCATAATTTACACGACAATAATTGGAAAAAAAAAAATTAAATTTTTAAGCCATAAAAATTATAGTGTATTATGACACCAACCGCGTTGTGTTATTAATTTTAGCTTTACATTTAGAAGGGAAATGTGTCATTTTAATCAAATTTAGTTTTAACTTAGAATTTAAACCGGGCCGATCGGTTTGATTTTAATAAATAAATAATACAACTATGATTGTATCTATCTGTTGCCATTACGTTATTGATATCTGTGGATTATTTAAAAATTATATTTTGACCAGGCCACATTAAATGCGCTTGCTCGTCACCCGCCGATGAATTCAAATACGGTCGTGGCACTGCAGTCTATAACTCTGTATAATGAGTATGGGTAAGTATGTTACTATTGCATTGTAAACATCGAAAATACGTGCCATTTACAGGCGTTGGATCGTTTTGACGAGCTCGGACACGTCGCATAATCAGTGCTCGAATTTTGATGGTACGTGGGGGGGGGGGCGGAGTCCCTTTTCTTTTTGAAAAAATATTTAAGCGTACCCCTTTAAATTTTTTTCCAACTCAAGCGCTGTGCACGATATTGGTAACTGCGCAGCTGTATATCGAGAAAAAAAAATCGAAAAATAATAATATACTCCGATTAGTATAAACTATAAACCGAAATTCATGCACACGTGCATGCACTGGTGTACAGAATAAATGTCTCCAAGACCTTTGGCGACGTTCAATGACGATAAAAATTAAAATATCGTGTTGTCTACGAACACACGTACACACACGTACACACTCGCACTACACGTACACACTCTCACACACGTACACACACGTGTGTGTACATTTATATGTGTGTGTGTGTGTGTGTACACGTTAGAATACGCACTGTGTACACAACACACACGCACACGCACACGCGCCCACACACACACACACACACATCCAAGACATAGATATCCATAAGGATCCGGTACGGTGGATAAGAGGTCGTCTTATCTATACCGCCTCCGTCGCTGTCGTCGGCGCGCCGTTTCGGATCGGTCGTTCAGTGCGTCGTTAGGCCGCACAGTGACAAACGCGCGCAGTTTGTTCGAGTATAATATAATCGATTGGATATAGATCGGGAAACACTGAAAAAAGAGAAAAAAAACAAACGCCGTCGGTCGGTCGACAATCGCAAACACGACAACCGCGTTCGATCGCCAGACACGGACCCCGCGGCGGCGTCGACATGTATCACACGCACCACGAGCACGACGTGTTGACCGGAACCGACCCGATGGTCTTACAGCAGCACCATCACCATCACCAGGACCACCACGGCACCACCACGTTCATGCCGGTCATGAACGACCAACAGCACAGCCATCAACACCACCATCACCATCACCTGCAGCAACAGCAGCAACAGCAGCAACAGGACCAACAGCATCACGAGGATCACATAATCCTACAACAACAACACCACCACCACCACCACATCGAGCCCACCGATCCGGGAGGCGCCCTGGTCCCTTTCGGCTCCCAGGAATCCGTAGTCGGCGGAGGTGGCGGAACTCAGACGGTCGGTGCTTACGAGACCAGCTGCTGGCAGATACTCCCACCGGACTACCCGTACGACGACGACCTGAGATACGACAGGTAAGCAACCGGTTCCGCGCCGAGCACCGTAAACTCGCGTGGTCCGTGTTATAACTGTCGCAGTTGCACAATTGTAACGATCGTCTGTTATGTTTTTCGTGTGGTTTGTGTGCACATCACGATGTGATTTATCGTTTTTCGGTGGCGTGCATTAGGCCTACGCACACAGTCTCACGAGATAATTATTAAATTACGCGCTCGCCGCGGTTAACGACACACGAACACAGATCGGTGCCGATAACCTCGCCTGCTCGTCAAATTTGTGCCGGCCAAATACTCGACTCGAAACCCGCGCCTCTATAGATACCGAGACTAACGGGTAGAATATAACTCTGCGCATATAATACTACACAATAATGTAATCATTGCATCTACGTTATCGGCAGACATATATCGTGGGTGCTTTTGACTGCAAAACTCATATACTGTCACGGTTAAAGTAAAGTCATTGAATTGAAAATATGCACGTTACTATATTATAACTCATAATTTATAAGTGATTTAATATAAGTTTATTTAATCGTCTTCGTCTTTTACCGCGACTGTGGTCCCCGCCCCCCCCCCCCAACGACCGACTTAAACTCAGCGGTCTGTTACCACGTATACCGCGACGTGTTGCAGTTATTTATTGAGCGAACGGTATCGTTCATGGCGTTCGCTTAAAGTGCACTCGTAACGCTATGCGCGAATCGAAACGACATCGGAGCGTGCCGCGAGCCCTTTACCGAGTCGCAGGAACGATAGCTGTACGGCTTTCCCCGTTTTCGGCCAGGATTTAATGTGACATCGTATAATGTCATGCCTATTCTATTATATGTACGATCGAAATAGGAAAGCTCTCGACGAATTTGCGGTCGTTTGAAACTCTTCCGTGTTCGGTCGTCTAGAGTCTATATTGGACAGGTGCATATACCTAATATGATATGTATTACACGACAATATATTGTTATACCCTGTCGCATGCGAGTATTTATAATAATAATATAATACACTGGCTGTGCAACATCGATGAGTCGGTCGGGCAAATGTAGGGATGTTGGGGGAGGGGGGGGTGAGAACTTTGGATAATATACCATGACGAGAGACATTGGAAACCAAAAACTTGTTAAAGTCGTTACACGCCGTTTGAAGTGAGAGAGAAAGAGATAGAGAGACACACACAGAAACTCGCGTTCGCTATAATGTTTATGGCGCCGAGTGGTTGGGCCCCTCGAAGTTTGCATTTGTGTAGTTATTGTTATTCGTTATATACCCTCCACCGCGCCGATCATATAATATACTTAGCTGTGAGCACACACTTTATACCGAAAGCACACGAAACGAGCTAAAAGCCAACAAAAAAAAAAAATTATACACGATAATATTATGACTATAATATATATATAGCAATAAGATATACCGAGTTCCGTGAATGTATTATTACTATATTATGCACGCAGGTCTTTGTATATAAATATATTATGTACAATGTAAACGTACCTACCGACGGAAAGGCCGAAGGAGAGCGTGAGAGAAACCGTCAGCTGCGGCCGATGATTAGACGTGCACAACTACGTGCCTGGCACTGCGAGTTTTCTTTTCCTTTTTCCTTTTTCAACCGATCGTCCGCAACGTGCGAAGATTGTCGTGATTAACGCGCCAAATAAACCTGACCGTAATAATGTCCTGAAACCATTAACAACATATAAGTACGTGCCGTTATTACTTTGATATTATATCATATTATGTCGTGTAGCAGCAGTGGGTAATACGTATATAGGTATTCACGTCAAATTCCCGCGGGTTGCTGCTGACTGTTTATCAGTTTGCAAATGACTAGATTGGACATTATAATATTTTTTTCATTATTTTTCGCAGAAGTATTTATTTTCAATTATTATCGTAGGTGGTCGCCCGTAGCAATTCGATTTCAGCAAGATCAATTCCAGTATGACTGTCTTAAAGTTATTAATTGTTTTAATTAAATGATATTGCACATAAACGTATAATATTGTTCAGTGGCTATTGTTATTTATTTTATCGCGGAAAGTCTTAGTTGAATAATATTTACATCGACATATTGAAATAACTGTATAGAGTACCTATATTATATAGGTAATAATAATATGTCCTGCTGAACACCGCAATATTGTATTTGATAACTCGATGGTTGATACAAAAATCCGTTGACCTATTTATCATATAGGCACAAATAAATACAGCACTATATATTTTATGCAGGAGTCTACAATTATAGTAGGTACAACTGAGTGGATTTTCAAAAATAAATAATTTTTACTAGCAACTAAGAGTTAAAAAAACGAAGTCACGCTATAAACCTAACGCTAACCCACGCTAACCTTCAATCACGTTATTATTTTAACATTCATTTTACAAGTTTTAACTTTGATCTACGTTTTAAAGTTAATTAATTAATATAATTGTATGAAAAATTGTTCCTACAAAAGTATGTATCTATATGTATCCTTTATATAACATACATTCACTTATTTTATTTTATATTATTTCGCCACTCGTTACAATAAATTACCATTTTACCAACCAATTATCATATTACTTCCAATTACGAATACGAATTTCTTATTGGTAAATTATTTACTAGATCACAACTATTCACCATTATTTGATTATTTATTGTTTATTGTTTTGATTTATTCACATATTTTCCTTTTTATTTTTTATTTTTTTACCAACAATAAATTAGATTTTTCAATCACTTGTCCTATTCCACCTATCCAAATAATAAATGTAATTTACTTTTATTTTTTTAATAGAATATGTGTCCATCAAATAATAGTATATTTTATATTATTATACAAGGAAGGTAAAAACGATTTGCCACACGTAGACACGTATTCTTACTATCTCTCTATTTTATAAGGAAAAAATATATGAATTATATTATATTACATACGATATAGATATACGCTGCACAGAACATACGCATAATAACCAATTACTCTATGTTTTTGTGTTCACGTGCGCTCTTCTAAATAAATTAGTGAAAAAATATATATATAGGATCGTTTTCACCTGCTCCGAACGTATTCGTATTAACGAAAAACACAACAACAAAACAGCAACAACAGTCATATCAACGACCTTATACTTATATACCTAGATCAGTTGTGTAGTATGGAGTGTCGTGCACACGCGTACCTGTATAAAACAAAAACAAAAAAAAAGTGACGAGGTATAAAGTATAGATAATAAAGTATATACAATATACATGCATGCAAAAGCGGGTGGCGGGGGTGTTGTGTAATTAAGGGCAGATGAGCTTCGGTCGGGTCACGAAGGGAGCAGTCTAATTGCTCGGAACGAACGCAATTTGTCGGTATATTAAAACAAAAATAATAATATAATAAAAACCATATCGCTCGTCCATTAGAGCTCTGCTGCCACACAAACACTCGTATAATATTGCCGCCGAACAGGCGATGCGTTTAAAAAGCCTTTTTGTCACCCGCCGCGCGCGTGAGGTATAATATAACAACGATATGGTCGTATTATATTATAGTTGTACGAGTACCTATTTTAAAATTTGTATTTTTGTACTGTACCTACATTATAAATCAATAAACGTCGGTGGTTTTTTTTCAGTTTTTTCAAAACGATTAAATCAACGCGAAATCGAGTGTTACAGCCTTACAGAAGTTATATATATACATATAATATAATAGGGCGATGTCCTCACATTTGAAAGCATCGATGTGGCCCGTTGTGATTTAACGGGCGCTTATTATTATTATTTACTATTATATTAGTAATTTCTCTGGAAAAAACTCAGAAACGTTCGAAAAATCACCACTTGTGAAATCAAAACATTTGCGTTCGATTTATAAACAGCTCAAAGAGGTGTTAAGTGGAACTTTTTAATATTATATAATATTACCAAATCTTTGGCTTATTACCTATTACTTTATCAAAGTAGGTGTATACATAAATTATAAGCGCCCAAAAGAAAAAAAAATGACAAATAAATAAATATATATTATTATGTAAGATAATGTATTACATAATTAAATATACAAATAAATATCAGTTCGGTTTTATCCGGTTTGGTATACATATCCATTTCTGTGTCTTGATAGTATACCCTGTATATAGGTATATGAAATTTGATTTTTATGATACATCAAAGTACTATTTATTCTGGGCTAGAAATGATAAATTAAAAATTCAGGTTATCATTCAAGTACGTAAAAAAACTTTAGAAAATTATAACGATAAGGATACCGTTTTATTCGAAAATATTATTTTATATATTAGTGACTTAAATGCATGTAAAAAAAACACGTTCAAAAACGATAATAATTTTTGAAATAATGAATGCGCTTTAATAAAAGAATCACTCGGTTTATATCGTATTACATTACCGAATATTTACCGATCGCCAGATCTGTTGTGTACTAAAGATGTACCTCCAATGTTCACTGTTCACAATGTGGGCTGTGCAGTTAACAGTGCGCACGATATCGCCAACAGCAGCAGAAAAATAATATATTAAACGCGCCCCATTGTACACGATCGGTGGTATTTATATACATTGCATTGTATCGGGGCTTTGTACAATAATATAATATATATTATATATAATAAATTATTATACCGAACCCGTACCGTTGTATTAATAATAATAATATGTAACAACGACGACCTACGTCGTGTGTATTTGTTCTGTTTTATTGCGTTTCCCTCGCTAATTTTTAGTATTATTAATCCCCGTCTATATTATATACATACACGCATGACACACACACACACATATATATACAAAGTTTTATATTCGCACTCGATTTAAGTGTTATTGTACTACGTCCGCACCCACGCGACACTATCGCACCTATATTGTAGTCTGGCGGGTGAATAATGTATACATATGTGTGTGTGTGTGTGTGTGTATGTGTGTGTGTGCAGTGTTTAGGTGAATAATTGTATTGCACAGGCTGCAAACGAGAATATTAATAATAAGTATAATATAATATTTTATAGGAATAAATCTAAAACAAGCATAACGGTTGCGCGAGCCGTTTACTGCACGTATAATAATCGATGTCTGATTAGGATTCCGAACTGAACGCGACACGTGCATAACAATACGGGGTAATAAACTTTATGGATATTTGACCGACAGATACGGAGTGCATGACTCGGTGTGTAATTATAACCTAATGTAGCTGCCGTGTGCAGTGGTGTACACATATTGACACGGCGGTATCGTATAATAATGATTTCTCCTAAAAATCGTAACGGGTGTAATTATTGTCGTCGCGAGTTACTATGATATCCTGCAGACGCTGACAAAATAATTTTAAGGTTGTCAAGAACAAAAATTTGACGGCAAATACAATAATTAATGAGAAACATAAAAATTGTGTTTCTGTGCATATTGGGTGAGCTATTATATTATATATATATATATATATATATATATATATCGAGTTCTTCCGTGATAGAGTTTTCCATACAAACACGCTGAAAGGTAGTAGAATTATAGTAGTTGAATTATTTAACGATCATTATACGACTGATATAGTCGTGTACCGATCACAATTTTGCTGGCCGGAGGTAAACCGAAGAAGGAAGATAACAAAATATATTTGAGAGTAAAGTATTACGACAAAATATGTGTTATATCCCGTGTATCGATCGGCATACACGAGAATGGAAAAAAAGACATTACCGAGAGCAATCGCGGAACTGTTGATTACAGTCAGACATTGTGAACGAGATAAAAGGGAAACGGCTAGAATGGGCACAGGCCATTTGTGACGGGAATAATGTTTGAAAAGTACCCCTAGAAAACCCAATATGCAAAGACCGCTCGGTAGACCAAGACTGCGTTACGAAGATTATATTGAAAAGAATTTCTCAAATATGTGTGAGAGTATGTATGGAGTGGCGTAAGGATATATTGGTTGTAAGAAAATAGCAAAGAATAGAAAAGATATGGAAAATGATCTGTTTGGACTGCAGCCTTCCATGTAATTTCAAGAAAATTGAAAAATACTTTCGGTTAATTGCGAACGTATAATTACGTAATAGGTACACGTATTCACGTATATTTAAATTGTAATTAGTGTGAAGCAAAGGTGTAAAATGTTACATAGTTTTATTAATTATCCTAATTATGGTATTTCTCCCCTATATTATATAAAAAACGATCAGCAAAACACTGGTTACGCCGAGATGGCCACAACGGCCGTGTAAAAAAAAATGTTTAACTAAAATACACTCTGTAGGTATAAAATAATAATAATAATAATAATATAATCACGTGATATGTAATATTATACATTACGAATTACGATGGAAAACCGCAAACCCTAATAAGCATGACAGACGTAGACTCATTTTGCCGATCGATTAATCCCCCCCCCCCCAATGTACACACATCCATCGTCCGCCAAAAAGGACGTGTCGATAAAAAATTTCGGTGATTTTTTCGATCGTTTGAACACCCTTCTGCTGCAGCTGTCTGAGCGATCTTTTACGTTTTCGACATGAAAATATTGTGCCCCGTAACACTATCGGTTACGCTCGCGATTTCGTATTGCACGGCTAGGCGGTATCGCTGTTAGAATTTACAAGGAAAGTCTGCCGCCACGAAATTACGTCTTATGCGGATTTTCACGTGTTATTGCATTAGTTATGAATTTAGTATTATTTAATTATACTGACGACTAAACAGAACCTACAGCAATGTCGCGCACCGTTATGCTAAAATAAAAAATATATTATATTATTTGTGTTAGATGTTATTATGCCCCCCGCGGGAAGTCGACAAAAATAAAATATGTTTAAGCAATTATTTATCTTATCTAATATTAATTATATTAAAAATATCAGTTTTATAATTTATTATATATGAGAGGGATTGGTTTATAATATTGGCTAGAAGTCTAGAACGATAATTATTTACATGCGTATTCGTCCAGTCGTTCACTCAAAACACTACGCCTCTGAATAGGTGTTGAATGCCGAAAAAACATTTTACGCATAGCTTCACTTATTTATCAAGCCGGTCCGGGTAACAAACATCAAACTGTTAATATTGTCAGTTTATAATATTATTGTTATAACTTATACACGTCGAAACGTTCAGAAAAACATTCTCCTTCTGCAACCAATTCTTAATATTATATAGTTAGATCACCATAATATTATATATAAAAAAAAAAATAAAATAGCGAACTATATGTATAGGTACGTCTAATGTCACAATTCACAAGTGCTTATAATAATATCTGGGTACTTCAATTTACAAAAACAATAACATTTTGTTTAAAATCACAAAACTCAACCGAGAGAATAACGAACGAATTACGGCAAATGGCTCACTCTGTATACATAAAATATAATAGTGAAAACCGAAGTCGGTCATTAAAACGTGGAATTCTAAATCCGTATCAAGAAAAAAATCGTACCGAAGTACATCATTCATTAGACTTTCTAAATTATTTCGATTTATTGTTTTATTTGCCGGTGTTTTTTGATTGTGCCACGAGCGTTATGCGTTTTTCAATCACAATGATAGACATTATAAAAATGCTATACGGTACACAATAGCATGTAAATTCATAATATTATAAAATTATATTTTATGTATCGGAATACCAAAAAAAAAAAAAAAAAATGGCTTGTTGGCGATGTCGTGGAGTCCTCGAACGGATTTTTTCGTTACTATTATTATTATATTTTTATGGGTCTCTCGACATCACGCACACGCAATATAACGAATATTATATGTATATTTTTTTTACATAATATACTCGTCTGCGAGCACATGCGAACGGGTTCGAGGGGCTGTTGACGTCCATCGTGTTCGGTAGTCACCTGAACAAATCAATGTTAGACACTCATCGCCACCGTTTAATTTTGGAGAGGCTCTAGAGAAATGGTTATACATATTCTTAATTCTTTTATATAATATTATTAGCTCGCTCTTCATATTATTATTGTTTGCGGTAAAATGACCACTTGTAAAAACGTAAGGTACACAGAATACACGTATCGCTGCTTAAAATTATTTAATATACTTTATACATTACAACAGTATATCATTAAAGTTATATTATATATAGGTATATAATTACAAACCTTGGCGTTGACAAGTTAAAAAGTTAAATTTAAGATACTTTTACCTGAGTTAATTTTTTTTTTAAAGTTATTTCTAACTTGATGAGTTAAAATATGTCCTATTATAATACAATACTAATTAGTAATTTAATTACACTGTCACATAAATTAATTTTTTTCCTAATATAAATCTCATGGATTTAAAATATTTTTGTTTTTGACAAATTTTTAAATAACAAAATAATAGTAATATTATTTATTATATGTATTGTAAATGAAGTGTTGACTGCACTATTTTTAGATTTCAATATAAGGAACAAAATACCTACATGTATAAATATAATATTATATATATTTGAATATTTCTATAGGTATAATCAATTACAGTCACCATATTAATTTCAAATATCTTGATTAAAACACTGTACCAGGCAACTGAGTTTTACGTTTATAAAGACAACGGTGCTGTGATCCCTTAAAAAGTTAACCTAAATAATTAATAACTTCGGTTGTTTGTGTCTTATCATTCGATGACCTCTCCTTCAGTTATTTTTCCTCTCATTTGCACTATTTTTACTATTTTTACTATGCATTCTGGTTATTGTGTTTATACTTTTATTAGATTCGCTCATTGCAGACCATAAGCACGGAATATGAATTATAAATATTCAATTAAAAAAAAAAAAATGTAATTGATTTTTTAGTAAGTGAAGTTACCTAATTTTTTATTTGACTTGTAACTTTAACAAGTTAAACGAAAAGAAAAGTAACTTTTATCTTTAAGAATAACTTTCATAGATATATTAATTACATTGATCAACCTTCCATGTTTTTATACACAATTAAATGATGAATCCACGTGATCTATATAATATACTATCTACTTGTTAAATAATTTTGTTCCGTGAAATATTTTAAATATAAATTTATAAAATATATAATAGTTTTCGGCTAATACGTGGTAAGTGCTTATTGTACGAGTTTATAATATGTAGCAACAGGGGATAGATTACATAGGTTTTTATGTATAAAGTTTTCAAAAATAATATATTATGTATGTTCACCACACGCTTTAAACAATATAATATATTATACAAATTACAAAATAATATATATATATTTATAGGTACTTCGACATATTTTAATAAACGTACTTACACATTATTACTCACTAATCATGAACTATATAAAATCGATTAATGTACATGTATAATTCTCTGCCTTTAAATTAGTTTTCAAACCACATTATTTACATTCGTTGCGATATATTATAATTTTTGACGAGCCTTATAAGCATAATAATATACATTATCTATATCCAGCATATAAACAGTATTACAGTATTATCTACTGTATACACGAATTAACTCGTATAATGTTTTAAGCAAGCATAGATTAAAGATTATTTAAACCACGCGTTTAAAGGCTTAATAAGACATTAAGTGCATAGGTATAGACTATAATAAAATGTATTTCATAAGACTTCTTTTAAGAGAGGACATCGCATGTCCATAAATTGATTATTGAAAACCGTTTCGCGCGGAAAAAATTACTCTGGGCATTTAGTCGTAGAAAAAGCAGATTTTCACTTTGAAAAGAGAAGATCTCTATGCATCATCTAATACACGTTATTATTACTACCCGCAGTACAATATTTATAGTCGACATAATATAATAGAATTTAGGATACAAGCAATGATCTGAGTGAATATAGTTATATTATTCATAGAAACGTATAGACTGTTATATATCTAACCTATTATGATATTGTGTTCATCTTGTGTTCGTTACTGTACTCTTGATCAAATAAGTAAATACCTAAAATTAATTAAATTAGTTTTGAATACAAAATAAAGTGATAAATTAATATTGTTTTACTATACCTAATGTATGCCAGTTGTAATATTTTTTTTTTAATAGTGAAAATTTGTCATTAAAAAAAAAAAATCATATAATGGTACTGAAACCTGTAGTTAAGTTAAGATACTATAGATAGTATAGCAATTGAAAACTTTTAACCAGTCGATATAGCATAAATGGCATTAAATTAATTAAATCTGAAAATTAGCAACGAAAAAATTGTCATTTGTAAATCACGTAATTATTTACTGTACTTATATATAGTATATAATATAGAGATACTAAACTTATGAATAAAAATCAAATGTTGAAATAGAATAAATCCCATTTATATGGATCATTTTACTTACTATCACTGTAAACCTAATACAGATTATGTAAAACATTATTTAATGTTAAATAAAAAAAAAATGTTTACGGATCATAATTAGATCGACTGGATACCTGAAAATATAATAACATTCACAATAATGCGTCGTAAGCTGCCATGTTATAATACGTAAATACGGGAATGTAATATATGTACATATATATAATACTGGGTAATCTATTGAACAAAAAACACTCATTATTTCAAAAGTTATTAATGTGTTTAAAAATATATTTTTATACAATATTAAAAAAAAAATTATATATTTTTCACTATTTTTTATAGTTTTAATTTTTTTATGATAAGTGCATTTTTAATTTCTTATTCCATAGCAGAATATGTTTTGGAGTACTTCGACGGATAAAAATTGAGTTTTGGAAAAGTAGTTTAAAGTAAAGTAGTTATAAGTATTTAAAGTTTAGATGAGTGACGTGAAGTGGTACAGGAGTAGGTCCACTACTTTCCTAAATATTATAATTTTAAGTTATAATAAACTTATAACTAAACTAACTACTTGTCCGGAATTTAATTTTTATAGATAAAAATACTCCGAATAATATTCTGCTTCGGAACATGAAATTAAAAATATATCAATATTTAAAAAAGTACAAAAATTTAAAAAATATAATAGCAATGAAAATTTTATAACGGTTCAACATTTTCTGAAAGAAATGTTTTCAAAAAAGTTCTAAAGTGTTTTCTGAAATTATGAGTGTAGTCTCGTGTTGAATGGATGACCCCATGCCTATAAATTATAATTACCCGGCACTATTAAACAGCGAACCACCGCCGGAATCGATCTCCACACACACACACACACACGCGCGGGCGCCACACACACAAACTACGCAAATAATAATAATAATAATAATGATGATGATGCGATGATATCTGACGCGGCCGATCGCCGTCGACGGACAACGGTTTTTAAGGGCGCGCGCGCCGCCGCCGTTACTTTCTACCCCCTTCCACCGCGGCCACGCCTGTCGTCCAATCACCGCCCCGGGCCACTCCCCCTTCGCCGAGTTTTTCGCGCCCTCCCGGCCAACGCCGCTCCGACGACGGGGTCGCGGCTACGGCAACAGCAACGGCTACCAGAAGCAGCCGCAGTCGACTCTCGTTCAAGTGGGTTGCTCGTCGACGACCACTGCACCGACGACCCTCATCCGCGTCTCGAGTGTCCGATGCGAAGACCGCGTCTCTCTCCGATTCTCGACAGCTCTCGTCCGCGACCGTCGTGTACGATTATTACAACTGTTATTATTATTATTATTATTGTCACTATTACTTCGGCATATAATAGACGCGAGTGTGTGTTATAACAATATTTTGTCTTTAAACCGATTTTCGTGTACGTGATGAATACCGCCCGCGGTGTTTACCGATAGGATTTTTTTTTTACTAATAACACGATTTATTATTATAATAATATACAAACCGCGAGATCGTCTCCGCCCGACAGCCGGGCACGTGCGACGCGGCCCAGGTCTCTCGATCGCAACAACTCGCCACATAATATTTTCTAAATAATTGTTCGTATACATCATATATTGTACGCTTTTTTTTTTTATCGCAAGTGCGACTCGCGCATTGAATATTTTGCACGTGACCGCGCTCGCCATGTCGGACAGCGAAAGCCCGAAACCCGCGGAAGAGGTGCTCCTGCACCATCACCATCACCACCATCCGAGGATACCGCCGTCGCTGCTCGCCTGGTGCCCGGCCATCATGCCGCCCTGGTGCTCGCTGCTGCCGGCCGCTTGGTGCAATCCGGCAGCCCTCAGATCCGCTTTCCCGGGGTCAGTATATCATTAATGGTCGCAAAAATGCGTAGGTACAAACGTATAACCGCTACCTATATTTACGTACTGAGATAGTATTATCATTATAATTTGACATCGCACGTATGCGCGGTATTCCGGTAATCCCGCGCACAAACGTAATTACCTATATATATCGCCTAAAATAATAATATAATATACACCGACATCATATGTTCTGTAGGTATGATCGGTTTAAGTGTATATACAAATAGTGTAATGACACTTATGAGACATGAAGGCGCCCGCACCGGTGTTCATATTTCGGACCGTTGAAATGTGTATATGGGGTAGTGGGTTTCACGAGAAATTGATTTTTAGCTAATTTTATATAATTTGTCTAAAGTTAACAACAGCTGTTTATTTGCTTTTAATTTGTTCGTTAGGGGACGGACTGAATGATTCGGGGAGGAAATCGTTTATTCCGTCCCTAGTTAAACACACGCTGCGTTGATTTAATATCTACAATTAAAACGATACATAAATAATACGTAACATAACATAATATGTATATTATAATACCTTGTGTACTATATTATATAGAGTAGTTAGTTAAGTGTAAGACTATAATATATTATATTATACGATTAAGGAATTTTATTGACGTGGCCGGATGTTACAGTCTCGTAATGATCATAAAATTATAATTTTAGTATCGTGTAATTTTTTTATAATATTAACATACAATCTATTTATACCATAGTAGTTTTGTAGGTATTCGTCACTGAAAAGTACAAATATATAGTACGCTTCGAAGGGTACACCCAACATAATTTAAAATATATTTGGTCAGGAATTGATTGTAATTAATATTAGGTGTACATTAGAGTACTGAATAAACGTAGGTACATCAAATTATTCAATTTGTAATATTTGTAAATAATAATGATTGAAATGAACGAAAAATTTGATTTAAAATTAATTGTTAACCACTTAACTTCGCAATGAAAGAAAAATATTATCAAATACATATCATTCAATTATTAAATACGACTCTTGTTATTTTCTTCCAGTGATCAATAATTATCAATTTATTTTTAGTCTTCACTTACAAGTTAAAAATTATAATATATACAAACTATTGTACTAGTTTTGGTTTTAAATTTTAATATAATATAGAGTATACCTACATATAATAATAATATATTTATTAATTAATTCAAAATTGAAAATAAGTATAATTTTCACTAAGTGCATTATCTCTATAAGAGATACGACGCCTAAAGATAAACAATTTTTTTGCAAATGTCAATATCATAGTATATACACAGCGTTCGTTAACTCATATAATTATTTAGTTTTTATGCGTATCTACTTGCAGAAGGTATGTCTGAAATCTTCTACAAAAAACACGTGTCAGTATAATATTATGTAACATTAATAATAAATCCATTCGTATTTTATAAGAGATTATATAGATTATATATTATAATATGTGACTTATTTTTCGTCGATGAATCAATCAGATGTATTAAACAATGGATTTTATGATGGCGTTATAGGATTGTACCAACGTATACGGCATGATCCCGGGATACAATCGTTAGTAAAATATTTAATTATGAGTTTAATAATATAGTTATTACAATACGATACATAGTATTAAGTTCAAATATTTTGGTATGAGTTGACGCTTCATAATAATTTAATCAGTGTATGATAAATACCTCCATCGTAATAATATTATAAACGCCGTACCACCCCAGTCGATCTGATATAATGTTTAAAATATTATATTGTTGTTATTTTATCGTCTGCAGTGGATAACTGACGAAAAACAGCGTTTTAAAACAACGAGTGACGACGCGCGTGTCGAGTACATAATATATATAGGTACATTAAGGAATTAAAATATATGATAGCCAATAGGTAGGCAATATAAAATGTTATGTTATGCACACATTTCGGCGACTTAAAATTTACGGCGAGGAAAGGAAAAATGTTTGTGTTTATTGAAAACGGACTTAGATCCAAAAATATAAAAACAAAAAACCGGTAACGGCGCAATGATAATTTCACATTATGTGTTACTGTATATACCAACCTATATAGTATGTAATGGCTTAGAGGACAATCGAAGCGGGATGGTCAGGGCGTGGCGGTGTCGTAAAATAATAGCTTTTAGTGCATCTCGCGCACACGAACATAATAATAATAATAATTTAATATGTGATACATTTATTATAATAATATATAATATATAACACTCTACATCATAATATATATATATATATATATCGGTCCTGCTCGATCAGCAGTTTCAGTCGGTTTAGTAATAATAATAATATGTGTATATGTAGTCGTTATACGACGACGTGTCGGCGGCGGCGGTCCGTTTGTACGATAATAATAATAATATGTACCGACTATACCTATAATGTTATACCGTTTTATTGGTGCCGCCGATCCGCGCGCTAAGGCGATATTATTATACACGTTAAATTATTGTTATATTCGTTGGGCGAACGCGCGCGCGAACGGGTTCGGTACGTGACTTTGAATAAATTTCGGCAATATTACCGCCACCGCCGCTTTTCAGGTATTATATTATTATTGTACGGTCGTAAATACGACTCCGCCGCCGCCGCCACGCGGTGTATGTTAATTTTAGTGCAGCCCGGTTTTACGCACTCCGAGTGGACGATGCTTATAATAGCGTCTCCGACCGTGGCGTGTCACTCTGTCATTCAAAAGGAAGCCGGGACCGCCAAGTCCTGAGTCGATTCTGCCTGCATAGGAATTTTTATTATTTTGTAATATAATAATAATATATACTTTTGATGTTTTACAGCAAAATCCGTTTAGTCAATAACATGTAATACAGATTATACTAGATTTGCAGGGAGCGTGCGAGTGCTGTGTTCTTACGTAAATTTTACGGCAGTCGAACGCTTCGGAACAAATTATATTATCAAATCATAATAATATGCTCCTAATCTAATAATATATAATATATCGGAGACGCTTTTGGCGAGAGCGACGGATACCTATACCATATATATATATTTTATACGTCATGCACCGTCCCGCGGCGTTGCACGGACACACATAATAATATTATAATACTTTGTACACGCAGTTTCGAGTGTGTGGGTGTATAGGGCGGCGTACAATAATATTATAATAATATAATCACAACAGGTGTCGCTTCCACTTCACTGTCGGTGGGGGGGGGCACACAGGAAGAACGTGCTCGATTGGAATTCCCGAGGATTTTCCGAAGACCGAAATTACCCAGTGTCATCGGAACAGAAGGGTACTTACACACGCACGCACACACATGTATATTTATTATATGCTCTTTGATGTATCACTGGCGGTTCGATTGTATTAAACTCACCGCCACCGCGATTTAAACATAATACTTATATATATATATATTGTTTTTGGATATCGTGTGGGCCGAAATCGAGTGTGAGTATACCTACATATATATATTAGGTGGTACCTAGGTACGTGTACATAGAGGTACCCAATAAAATATGTTGAGCGGTGGAGCGCGTGGGTATGTGTCTTTTTTGTAATAAACATACATTATACTTTCGTATCCGTCCAACAGACGTTGTCGCTTACTCGCCGCACACTGTATAGGTAGCCAACATTTTTTACTTGTCACACGAAAATATCGGCTATACCTACGCTATATCGCTAATATACCTAATATCCTCTTCGTAACTACTCCGACCAGTTGTTATACGAATTCTAGTCCTTGATTCTTTTTTAGAATAACTCAGTCATCCAGGTGAATTTTCATAAATTTTGAGAAATCCCGTTCCTCGAAGAAAAAATTGTTGGGTAGATGCAAGTTTGTGGAATTTTTATGTGAATTTTAAATTCAATTTTTTGTTTTTATTATTTTTTCAATTTCACAGTGGTGTCTGCTTGTTCGAGAGGCTATAGACGTGAATATCTAGAATGTTGTACTGTGTTGAATAGGTTAAAATTTAAAAATTTGGTTATGTAGATAGAGCCTATTCTTGTTGACCTCCTTAAAGTTAACATAAGGGCACATCCTAGACTACATCTGTCTACATCGTTTCTAGTCATGTTTAAATAAGTTTAAACCACATGTTGGATCGGCGTAGGTGAGATTAGGAGATGTATGTTTAATTGATGTATATTTAGTTTTTGTTGTGGGGGTAGATGATTATTCTTAGAGTAGAGTATCTACTGAATATAGGACAGTCCTATACGACTATGTATAGAGGCATATAGAGTCATAACGAACAATAGCGATATTTTATTATGTTTAAGTAATTATAATGGCGGTTTTATTTGTGTTTCAGACTTTTGGACAGTATAAAAATGCCGAGCAGTCAAACGCGACCGTCTGGTTTCCACATATGTGACATACTGGACTTGAATGACGGTAAAGTCAACTCTACCGACACCACGAACACGACACTGAGTTCCCACATCAACGGTAAGAATCTTACGGTATTATACACAATAGTATTTAATCGATCTCATATCGGATATATCAACTTACTCACTCGCACATCACGTGTATTGTACAGATTCTTGAGTAAAGAAAATCGTTTTATAGCTTTTTTCTTCGTTGTTTCCTACAGCTCCCGATGTGCATAATGTGAGCACGGGTTTCCAGTTCCCCAGCGTCCTACAATCTTCCGCCGACCTGTTACACCACTGGCCTACATCGCTCACCGAACTTCGAGGTAAGAACGAAATTAAATCTAAGCATACCTCAGTAATTTAGTATCATATTTATAATATCATGGATTGGGTAGGTATTATATTGTAGGTAATTACAACGCCCAAAATGCTGATTTTATTATGATATTATAATATGATTTATGGATTTTGAGCGATTCGTCTGTCAACAATATAATAATATGTATAGGTATTCACGACATGATGGTGTACCGCGATCAAGTAGGAATAGAATTGATTTTAGTTTTATTTTTTTGTGTTTGTACCTACACACGCAATATATTTTAAGCATGACCAACGGACGGGGACAGTTTAATATATCATTTAGCCATATTATATCATCGAGATATATACCATGTAAAATATTTGATTAAACCTATGATTTTCAATGTTGTGGGGGAATACTGGCAATGCGGATGCATTAGGTCTTTAATGTCCAAATAAAAATGGTGCTTCCAAAATACAGTTTATTTTTTTTTTCATAGAAAAAGAACCCTTTGGTTTCGCTTAATTTTTATATTGACACCACTGCCCGTGATCTAGGTACCTATATTATCATGCACTCTGCGAACCTTTATAGAGACCGAGTGCTGAACGGACAAAACACGAATACTCGACACGCTTATAATATATTAATATTATATACATCTACACAAATAGTTATGATATAATAATAAGAAATAATAAAATATAGTATACAGGCCGAGTACTACATGCGTAGTTGTCCAATAATAATGGCGGTCGGACGGACGTTAAAATTTAAACCCGTTATATGCCGACGCGGGGCCCCGATGGAGAGCTCGCAAAAAGGGCGGCGGCGGCTTTGTTGACGAGACGGTGTGGCGCGGGGGAATGATGTGTATACAAATTAAATGCATAGGCTCCCCCGTCGTCGTATCGTGCTCACCCCGGATGTATTATACGTGAATATATATATATATATATATATATTGTTTATATATACGCGCTTATATATATATATAGTATATAATAAACGCGAGACTCGTGTACCCAAAGCTCCTGTTCGCCTCTAAGTGGATTAAAACGCGCTCCCTCCCGGTGCGAGCAACAGATTTACAGCGGATTTTCCCTGCCGTTTAGCCGCGCCGCAGCCGACAATGGTTTTTATTAAAAACCCAAGTATATTATATACGTATACACCTGTGTATGTGTGTGTGTGCGTGTGTGTGTGTGTGTTCATATATACGCGGAGGGCTTTGTGTACATGTGGGTTGTAGTGCTCTCTAGTTTTCGACCGTTATTATCGAGCGCGACTCGTTCGCTCTTTACAGAGCGAAACTCCAAACGGCCGCCGTTCGCGATGAAATTCCCGCCGAGATTCGGTTCAAATAAAAACATCAGATGCATCAGTATAAATCGTATATTATATTATATTAAATAAAGCTTTCATTTTATACAGCTTCCAGAAAAAAAACAATCGCGAATCGTACACGATTTCCATGCGATTGTTAACGCGCTGCAAATCGGGGTATATATGTATAAAAAAAAAAAAATAAACAACAAAGTAGAAATTCTACTCACGGTTTTTTGTTGATAAAATGTTTTAACTGAATAATGAATATATAGGTATTTAAAAGTGTTTGTAAGTAATCATACTTTAAATTTTTAAACAATATATACACGATTGTATAGCGTAAAATGGCCATAGTTATCAACGATATTTGAACAGCCGGGACCAGTTTTGTAGCTCGGTTAAATTTTTTTAGGGGTAGGGGACAGAATATATTTTATATCAATTGTGTTTATGAATATAGTAGAAGAAAAAGTTACACTTTTCTACCCTTCAAAAAATATACAAATAATAAATCTATACATATAAACAATATATACAAAAGTCCTTAAAATTTTAAGATTAGTGAAAATATATCAATTTAATAAGGTCCAGACTATAATGAGTAAAACTTTAAGTGTACCAATATGAATATTTTAATGAAAAACTAGTGATTATATAAAACTCACACAGATAATTAATATTCAAGCTCAAGAAGCATAACGATTAACAAAAAATTAAATTTGTCGTAATGTTCAATAAATTAAAACGGAGAGGGACGAAAACGATGTCTTCTCTCCCACGGCCCGCTATACACGATTTCAAGGGAGAAGCTACCTTTCTTGCCGTTGCCTAAGGATTACACGCTTTTAGCCGGAATCGTGTCGCAATGACCACTACGAGTGTGTGCTTAAAATCGAACTGACGGTACAGATTCGGACATTTCGGGACCTTTGCCTTTTTCTTCCACAGATTGAACGCCACCGATATTCCTTTATTTGTCGTTGCCGTCAAAAACGGCCGAACACATTCAGCAGCGGTACATCGTATGATCGCGACGAATGTTTTCCAATTCCGCGACGTCCTCTGACGAGGGGACGTCTCGCCCAATATAATGATACGATAATAATAACAATATAATAATGCATAACGACGACAATCGTCGCCGTCGCTTCTGCGGTGCAGAGATGTGGCAAATACATGACACAATGATACTATGCACGTACGGCGTGACATTCCATTTTGCATGCAATACAACGTCGGAACGGATATCGTACGCGGCAGTTGCGGGTACACCTCACGTCCCGGACGAGCTGCAATTTGAAGAAAACCATTTACGGCGGTTGGCTTTTGTGCGTTTCTGACATGTAACATACTATTATTACTATCATCATCATCATCATTGTTAGTATCGTTGTCGTTGTTGTTAACATACAATATATTATTATTTTATTACGTCGAGCGCAATAATGCGGCAAACTCGCAGCCGCATATAATAATGTACAGATTGTCCGGCCGCCCGCGCGAGTCTGTCGCGAGCCCGAACGCACGCCCGCCGCGCCGAAATACGTTTCGTACGACGTTTTAAAAACTCGTGTCGAACATCTGCGACACGATATCATACATCATACCTAACATTGTACCATTACAATGCGCGCATCATCGGTGTGGCATAGGTGTGTTTGTGCGTGTATAATACGATATTTATTATAATATTATACGCGCGCGCGCGCGCCCGACCGACCGACCGACCTACGGACAGAGGAAAAGTGTGAGCGAGAGATAGGGAGAGAGAGTGGGCGAGAAGGAGAGACGATCGGCTCGCATGTGCGTGATGCGGTGTGTACAAACTGGGTGGAGTTTGGCGACAAAAGGGCGTGACACGACGGCCGTTCAAAGGTGACCATTGTGCGAATTACACGGGGGCTTAGACGCACAAAAAGAAAAAAAAATATATTGTATGTATAATAATGTATAAAATATCCGCGCGGGAAGTATATGCGCAATACGCGTTTTTATAATATGGGGGACGGCTTGGGGTTTTTTTTTTAACCAAACAACATCAATAGGTACACGGATAATCTGACGACGGTCTCGTGTATATATAATATGTACGTACATGTTTTAACAAAAGAGCGAACAAAATGGTTGCTGGCGGCCCCCGTCTGCTATTCATATATATATATATATATATTATATTATAGGTATAGAGGTGCGCATACCGCGTCACGTCATATATATATATATATATATAATATAATGTGTATAGGAACATCAATTGTTTCGCCCTACCACGCACGTACGCCGTCTATATAATATAATATAATATATGTAACACATACAATATTACAATATAATAATATACGGCGAGAAAGACAGTCGAGAGAGAAAGAGACGAAGAACTTAAGAAAAACGATCGACACGGGATTGTATAATAATAATAATAATAATAATAATACGCGTATTACACCTCTATGCGATTGGAATGATATTAGAGACCGGTCGCGGCGAGGCAGATGCGTAGAGACAGGAATCACGGTGACAATACGATTGGCGTGCAAACGATTATTGTTTAACGACTTTTCCGTTGTACGAATGACAGTGCACACGCTGCTGCTGCTGTAGGGGTGGCTGTAAAGGGGATGATCCGGCGTGTAACCGATACCGTGGTTAAGTGGAGACCGATGACTGTAATCTACTGTAGTGTCTTCCATGATGAACATAATATAATAATAATGTTGCAGCAACGCATGTTGTTCTCGTCACCATACATTTACGTATACCTACTGTTTATATCTTAAAACTTCATTTATGATTTTGAAACGATGGATACCCAGTAACTCACGATCGCAATAAAAATATACACGCTCGGATCGGGTCCGATTTTGGGCAAATTCAGTATTTGTATAGGTTATCAAAAAGTTATCAAGCTTTAGAATCAATCCAAACTCTGGTGGAAGAAACATTTTGAGTTGTCTCAAATTTCCTACTAGAACACAATATATTATATAGTAAGCGGTCGACTTAAAAACAAATGATAAATATTTAAAATCTCAACTTAGTACCCTCGGCCAGTTTTAACTGATATATAATTAAAATGTTTCTTGGACATTATGTAAACGCTTCTAAAATAAAAATGATAATAATAATGTATCGTCAATTATTTAAAATTTATCACAGACAATTGGTAGCCAATGTGTACGTATCCAGATAATGTGTCGGTCCTGTAAATTTGATGGTAATAGGCCAATTCAATCTAATAGTGAAGCTAACAACACTGTTGAACGCAAATTTGCCGTGTTGTGACTTTAGAAGTTGGCGAGAGAAAATTAAAAAGAAGCTGATATCCTTTTAAATATAAATTCGCTTAGACAATCGATTAATTTATCACGACTTACGTGATTTTCTAAAAGGATATGAATTGCGATTTACACCAAAATTCAAATTAATTATTATTTGGATAAAGTATACTTACACGTACGTTTCGATAGTAGAGTATAATATTGTTGTATTCCGTTCCAGTTGGATCTGAATTGGTCGTTTTATTATTTGGTAGTAGGTTCTTTTTGAGGAAAGAATATCATAAATATCACAGTTTTTGTAGAAATTATTTTTATTGATTGAATCGATAACAATTTTGATATTAATAAATTATGAATTATACGCTTAAATTTTTTATTAGTTATTTGGCTTGCGATCGACTGACTACGTCGTACATTATAAAAATATCAGCGACTTGTGTGGTATGCACAATGAAACTTCTTACAGGCTAAATTCTTATTATTAAATAAGATTTTCTTAACAAGATATTAAGATATAAAAAGCTAATAACCACAGAATATTCCATTTTAAATTCTGAGCTGTTATTCCACCTTAATATTTACTTCCTTTCGAAACACCGGTCTATCATGTTGTAGTCATCGCTGTGCCAATTTACACATATAATTATTTAAACTACATAGTATATTCATTGTTACCATTAGAAATTTGTAAGACGAATTAGAGTAACTATACTGTAGAGTAGCTACAATACTTGATCTAGGAGTAAAATTTGATATAATACTTCCATTTAAAGGTTATATAAATTATAATAGAAATAAAGCTTCTGCAAAATTAGATTTTTTAAAACATTCTTGTCGACAGCTTAGAGATAAATTTGCATTAATAACTTTATATAATTCTTTAGTTTGTTCTTATTTTGATTGTGCATTACTTATTTGGTATTTACAATCTGTAACACAGAAACAAAATCTAAACAAATTTCAAAATAATTTTATAAGATTTTTATGTTTTCGATGTCATATTTATCGAGCTCTTCGTTCTCCCTACGATATCACAATAAAATTCTTTAATATACCAACTTTAAAAAAACGATTTATGCAGCTAAAATTAAAATTTTTATATAAAATACTTAATTATTTGATTGATTGCCCCAAACTACTGCAAAATATAAACATTAAAATAAATCCAATAAACAGTCGAATTACGAATCTTTTTTTATAACAATTTATATGTTGAATTCACCATAAAATATATTAATGTCTGATGGAAATTCAACGAAAAATCTTGATTTTTTTAATAAATCCCTATCGGCATTTATGATGTAATAATTATTTTTTATATTCTCCCATAAACCTATTCATTATTATTTGTGTTATTAATTTATTGTTACTATATTGTATTATTATATTATATTTAAAATTGTATGTATTATTTGTATGTAATTGGAAATTATTTCCGTTAAATAAATATTTTTATTATTATTAAATAGGTTATTTATAATAAACACAACACTACGGTTACTTTATAAAACTAAATTATTTTTATTAAATACTAAAAATATTTATGTGTATATATATTATATAGGTTCTAATTCCTAGACTAGCTGCAAGGAATAACTAATTACTAGCGGAGATGTGTAGGCTGTGACAAAGTCCAAGACGAATATTAAAAATGAATGTCTTATACAACGGGGTAACTAGATATGTGTTTATCTTCTGAAAAATCCTGAGTACTCTACTCGCATTTAAACGAGTCCTATCATATTGTAATATTAAGTAAAGTTTCGCTGATCGATAATAATATAATATGTGTCCATCGGTTGGTACAATATGTTTAACCTTTGACACTGGCATATTGATTAATATTGGAATTAGAAGTAGGTATCTATGGTTTGCATGTCACCATATACTACTAAGTTCGTGGATTAAGAGTAAAAAAGTTCCACGTTCTTGTTTATCGAAATTTATTTTTTGAAATCGTGTGATATTTACATGTCACGTATGGTATGTTTTGAGCTAGAAATCAGTTTAATCCTATTAAAAATGAAGGAATCGGGTACACGACTCAAAAAGGTGGTTCTATTTCTTTGAAATTAGCAAATCCGTTAATTTGACACGAATTCGATCGCTCGTTTTTACTCTAAAACATTTTTTGGGAATAGACATGTTCTACAATGGATTACGATCAACTTATATTTTAGAGCAAAAGAGCAGTTCTATTCCTCATTGTCGCAGCTATCATAATAGCATAATAATAATAATAATTGTAATACTAAACGATGTAGCAATATAACTGTACCTTGGGTTTATTACGTATACTAACGAAGGGGGTCACGTTTTCTTTCTATGTTTCAGGATTCGGAATGAGCCATCACGGAGCCCAGCAAGCCAGCCCGGATAGCACGTCTCCCGGGGTGACGGACCTGACGGACACGTCGAGCACACCCAGCGCACTGGCGGCCGACACATCGAACGCGAACGCAAACGTCGGCGCGGGCGGCGGGCCCGGTTCCGGGGCGGGCGCCGGCGCCAAGGACGAACCGTCCGAGGCGGACGGCGACGAAATGGACGATGATTTCGACGACGAGCCGGGCGGCGAACACGACCGGTCCGGTTCGTCCGGCGCCGGTGGTCACCCATCCGACGTCAACGGCGGCGGCGGCGGCGGCGGGGCCGGGGCGGTACACAAGAAACGCAAGCGTCGCGTCCTGTTCAGCAAAGCTCAGACGTACGAACTGGAGCGCAGGTTCCGGCAACAGCGGTACCTGTCGGCTCCCGAACGCGAACACTTGGCTTCGATCATCAGGCTGACCCCCACACAGGTCGGTTTGTTTTACATTTTCTGAATTAAAATATTATAGACGCGTACATATATATATATGATATTATTCATTTTTAGTTGACATTATTGCTATTGTTAGTGTGGTACTGTAAGCGCTATATAGTTAGAGAAACGACTTTTATGCATTTACAATATTTTTCGTGAATTAATTTTCATATAAATACAATAGAAACTAATTTTCACCTTAATGGTCAGCGGCACGTTTAGATTACAATATTATAGTGCAACGCCGCACAGATTGTCAAATCGTTAAATACGTCTATTTCTGTTATATATAACGGATTGTACATTTGTGCGCGTACAGAGATGGGAAAGTCATTATTTAGTAGTAGTTTTTTTAGCGTCCATTTAATCACATTTTTTAAGTTGTTTGATGCGTAATAGTGCATTTTTGATGATTTGTCAGTGCATTAAAGTCCTTACTCTGTTGCCAATAGTAAAACCTTCGCAATTAGGCTGTTCTGCGGTTTTGTAAGTCATTTAAAACTAGTGCCAAACATAGATGTGCAACCTAACCCTGTGCAGACATAAATTATATACATCGGGGAGGGGGGGATAGTACCCTCAAAGTTTAAAACCAATACTATTTACAACATACATAGTTTATAGGTAATGTAGAGTATATTATGTAATGTAATTGTATTTCCTCATAATAATATTATCGTAAAATATCGTAAATTGGTCGCACAAACCGCATGTTACATATTTTGAAATATGACGATAAATTCGTTCCGTTTTTCGCAGACGGAATAGAAAATGGATAAAATAATTGGTAATTCTACACGCTGAAAAATTCTATTGGATTTGGTTTAAACGCGTGTGTGACAAAAGTCACGCGGGAACGGTGATTTTCGTACGTCGTTGTAAAAACGATAAGGGGTGTGGAACGGCCAAGGGTAACACCGAACTGGTACGTAAACGACACACACCCTTATCGTGTTGAGATTTTCATTCGAAAAACGGTCTCTTATATATCTTATATATATCGGTATAATTTCAGTGTTCGATATCTCCATCCGAGTGTCCAGCGATAGCTTCTAGATTGCACGAAATAATATTATATTCTCTAATATTTGCTTTTTTTATCTAATCCCCTCATCCATCTATACATGACACAATACCTTGACACCCGAGTGTATTTTCAGGCCAAAATTTTCCACCACTAAAATTTTTCCATTCTTGGTCTGAGCTATTTCATATTATTATATACAAGATTGTAATTGCACTATAATATTATTGTTAGCTGGAAAATAAATTATTATTATACATTTATACAATAATAACGTTTACTGCCCCGTCCCGAGTTACTATGTACCGCGTGTCTCCGAAAACAGGGTACACTCTATAATTCAATTACCCACATTACTCAGTACTCTAAACATATTTTTGAATTTTGATTGCGGGACATGCAACCATAGACTATCGGATCTTAGATTTCCCGCAGGCAGACTTCTAAAACATGTTTAGGGCAACTAATGAGTAATATATAGACGATTGAAGTATAGAGTGCACCCTGTTTTCGGGGACACCGCAATAGGTAGAGTCCCCGCGCAAGAGGTTTCCGATTCGCCACCACATGCGCAATAATATTATAATATTAGTTTCCATCCGTTCCACTCGTCCATCGTAACAACCGGGCTAACTTTTCCGTGTGTTTTACATTATTTCAGGTGAAAATCTGGTTCCAGAACCACAGGTACAAGACGAAACGGGCGCAACAGGAGAAGGGCATGCACGTGGAACATCACGCGGCGGCCGCGGCCAACGCTCTGTCCTCGCCGAGGCGGGTCGCCGTGCCCGTGCTGGTCCGGGACGGCAAGCCGTGCACCAACCAACAGCCCGGCGCCGGCGGCAAGGCCGAACAGATGGTGCTGCCGTCGTACTCTCATCCGCTGATGCACGGCCAGACGCCCAGAACGTGGTGGTAGTTGTAAACCACGACCACGGTATACGATATTAAATAGTATGTGTGTGTGTGTGTGTGTGTGTGTGTGTATGAGTGGTCATCGCGACGGCCAGTATTGTCTTCCTATGTAAAAATAACGTGTGTATCGTGTAATTAATACATTTATTATTATTGTGTATACAGCGCATAATAAAACGTACAGGTTATATACGTATATATACACCTGACTGTCAAAAAAAAAAAAAAAATTGTATCTTCCGACCGCCGTTATATGTTATATATTGTCATAATTTAATATTATTATTGTGTGTAAAATATTCGAATACGCGAACTTGGAGATTGGTCAAGTGACGGGTGATATCGATTCCGCAAAAATATTACTGTTATACGCGATACTTACCTCGATCGCAGTGAATTCTCGATTTGAATGTAAGTACAGGGCAATGTTTGATTATGAAAGCCATAGGGTCTTCGCGATATCGAATAAGAATAAGACAACAAAAAAAAAAAAAAATCTGATTTACTCAATATACAGTCCTGTGTAATAAATTATATTATACACAACATATATGTACATATTATACCTCAGCTATGATGATAATAATAATAATAATAATAATATGTGGCATTGATGACGTGTTTGAATAGATTTTTTCGGTCCCTCGTTAGCGCGGTTTCATTCGAAAGTTAGCGGCGATACGACTGTGTCCTCCTTCTCACGTTTTGTTGAAACAAATATTTATAAATAATTATATTATATTATATTATTATTAACGATATTTTATCGATTAAAAATACAGTAGAGTATAGCGTACGCAAGTATATTTAAAATATTATTCGGAAATAATTAATACATTTATGAAATGCCCATTTCTAAAAAATCAAAAAAAAAAAAAAAATTAGGCTAATTGTATTATCATTATATAATATTATTTATTTATTATTATTATTATATTACTTTAACAAGAGTTTAAAGAAACAAAAGACTAGTCATTACGTGTATTTTATTTGTTTATATATTTTTATTGTTAGAACGTTATATACGCACCGACGGGTTGCATATTGTAATTTTTGTAATTTTTAAGTTGTACATAGGTAAAATCGAAAAACACTTGTTTATTGAATAATGTTATTCCAAATACGAAACAAATACGAAAATGTATGAAAAATTTACTTGATCATTATATAGATAAATAAATAATTGTTACGATATATATACGAACCGTGTAGTTATTTATTTCGACTACCTACATGTATCCCAACTACATAGCAATGACTACGCGTTACAGGTTTTGCTCGGAAGTGTCCGCGATTCGATAAACAGTACCACGGATACTCGTCGGTACGCAGGGATGGATCTAAGAAGAGGGGACTTTGCTGTCCCGGAAAATAAATTTGGATCGGCCATCAGGGGGTAGTCCAGCTGACCCAAGCGCATAAACCACGGGTCGAGCGTCGCAGATAAACAGAAACCACGTTTGTGGTAGAAAATCAATAATATTTGATGATAATATCATGTACGACGATCGAACGCCCTCTGCACCCGAGTGCCTCGACTTGCGGGGCATCGATTATCACGGGTATATTATTATCTACGACAATAATATGACGTCTTGTGCATATTGTCTTTACTGCGGCGCTACAGGCGGCAGACGAAACACAATGACGACGATGATGATGATTATGACGATGTGACGCAATAACCGCCGTACGGGTAATATAATATTATTATCGTAGAAAAGAGCGCTTTGGCCTCGCCTTGTTGACAAATCTGCACGCCTTTTTATCGATCGGTTTGTTCACACAGTAACATGTTATATTATTATGATGTATGTGTGTAGGTACGTATAATATTAGATAAATAGAGAAACGGTGTAGCGAGTTATACGTACGATATATTCGACGCGCACGCACGTGATATTATATACACTTTATTGTATATCATATTATTGTTATTATATTAGTGAAACGAAAAAAAAAACCAATAATTATTATTACTGATGTGTGTGTGTGTGTGTGTTTGCGTTACGGATACCGCCGCCGACTAGGCGTTGTTTGTACGCGTCTGTACGATTTCGTGCGCGACCGGACGATTTTTCACGTTCATAAAAAACAAAATAAAAAACAATATATAACCGTTTCGTCTTATCTGACACGGCCGCGTTATCAGCAGAGGCAAACAAAACCGTGTCAATAAAATAGCGCCGCCGCGTCCGTCGCAGCTCGTGTTTTATACCTATATATGGGTATGTATTATATGTGTGCGTGTAATATCATTATTGTACAATATAAATGATTTGTATATTTGTTCGAAAAAATATATCGATCACTGTTTACACACGTTCGATCTAGGATCGATGCACGTGCGTCAAACGTGTCGCCGATGCCGCCACAGATATATAGGTAGGTACCCAATATATCATTGCCCTGCTGCATATAATAATATTACCCAAGTTATTGTATTAATTTATTATAATATACAATACGGCCTACCGCCTGTGATGAGGATTTCGATTGACTGTCGTGTCCGTGATCGCGGGATATCCAAGGTCATAAGTAAGAAAATTATTTTATATAATTTATATACGACCGACGGTGACGAACCTTTGGCGAATGTTTTATTCACTGTCGTACTAAAAATATTTACGAGTAGTGTACGTATAATAACGTGGTAATGCGTGGCATATACTTAACACATAAACATTTATTCATCGGTGGCGAGAAAATCGTCCCGCAGGCTTCACGACAAAAATTTACACGTTAGTGCCTACTCCTCGATGCAGGTCTGCAACAACGATTACAGTATTATGATATAAGTGACCCATAAATATGATTTTTCAAAATTGCGTTTGATTAGGTAGTGAAATACTTATATACTGTTGTCACAAAAAGAAGAAAAAAATGAGTTAAATAAAGAACTTAAACAAGTACATAATATATTATGGTATGTACTCATAGGTTAGATAATAAAAGTACATTTTTTGTGAATATTTGAATTTCCGTAAGTTTTTTTAAGTTTTTAGTTGTTATAGTCATGAATAGAAAACTAAGTAATAATTAATTTTTTGGACATTTCAACATACAACAAATTTCATAAGATTAAGTTTATGTGACACGTGTAAGTGAAGAAACACCACAGAAAAGCATTTTGTAACAAAGAGAAAATACAAAAGAGATTATTACATTCACATTCACATTCACATGTGATACGAGTTTTTTAGTGAACCGAACTATCAAATAGTATGTTGGAAATTGATGACCAAAATAATAATAATTTTAAGTTTAAACGTTATTTGATTCGTATCTTCCAACTTGCGCATTATGGCGAATTATATAGCAAGAGCTTTTATTTATTTATTTGTTTTACATTTATTTACTTTTTTTTAATTAATAAAAAATGTATAACATACATTTGTTATTTAATTATTTTTTTTTTTTACTGTGACATTCAGAGTTTTAGTTTTCAGCATCCTCAAGTTTTTTAAAATACATATTCGTTAACAAACTTTTTGTGATGCTTCACTTCCAATCACTATTAGACTTTTTTGCTCATGTGTTTAGATACCTAATGATCCTATAGTCGTGGCATAAGAGATGAAATGCGGAATGCATGTTATATTGGAAATGATGATATTTCAGGAAATAATTACATTTCCTAGGTATAATTTTTAAATGCATCGAACTACTATTGCTAATAACTGAAATATATCGTTTATTAAGTCAACATTACAGTAGGTAGAGTTTACTATGAATAATTTTTATAGGTAATTATAAATATAGCCCGAGAAATAAGTACCTATTTATTTCCTAAATTATCGTGGCTAATGTTAAGTAGTTAGTAAGATCTGTGGACGTTTTATGTTATTATAACCTTCGATGAGAGATAGTCTGAAATGACTGACTTGCTCGTCTTATATAAGTACCTACCTACGTATTATAAGATTCGTCGGTAGGAACAAAATGAGGTAACTCTTCAGTAAACGGTGGGTAAAATTGGACGTCTGGCTCATAGGAATTTCAAAAATGAAATGTAATTCTAATGAGTGTACTTACCGTACTAGTAATAAGATATCGTGTAATTCAAAATGTTGCAGTAGTTTGCCATGTGAAAATAAATTTGAATGATAATTGATTTAATTGTATAAATTTAATTTGTATAAAAATATGCACCTCGTCTTTTTTCACATTGCCGAAAGAACATTAGCCATTGATCACAATGACTAATCAATATTTTCCTTTTTAGTAATCTTAGTACTATTTCCTATGTTAATTATAGACACAGTTAAAAATAACTAATCAAATTATTTTTGGTGTTTCAAGATTAGTGGAGCTGAAACTCCCAAGTACACCTTAGTATTGCACCTATACTGCAGGTTGATAATTTCAGATAATTTAATACAGATAATTATTGTGTATTAATGTTCAGAATTTTCTATTATATTAAGTGAGATATTGTTGCAAATAATAATATATGACATAGACTAAAGACTAAAGAGTATAAAGACTGACCCAACATACGGAAGTCGAAACGAATGTCAATCAATTGACAATTTGCCACATAGCCTAGTACAATATAGGAATACATTTTATCGATAGTGTATTATTATATCTTACTAAATCAGTTTTACCGATTTAATATGACATCGACTTTTCCTTTAATTTAATGTAAATTATGTCGAGCAATATAAAATATTTTATATCATAATTTTACTATGTGTATATGATAAAATATATAAAGATACTTAAAATAAATGAATTGACAATAAATAAAATTATATTATATTATTATATCAGCATAATACAAGACATGGAGTGGATAGAAAATATGCTTATCGCGTCGATTGCAATAAAATAATATGTATTGTTTAACTTTGAGCATATTATAATTGTCTAACTATCAAAAATAACATGTTTTAATATCAAAACGTTAATATGGGTAACATATGAAATAATGAATATGTTAAATACAATTAATGTTTTTTGTCCATTAGATTTTCAAATAAACATCGAACTGTATGATATATTTTGTAAGCCTGTATAATTTATTATATGTAGATATATAAAATATTCTTAAGCCCAATTTTTTTAATATTGATATCATAGTTACTTTATAAATTATTTATATATTTCAAAAATCTAGAAAAAAAAATACCATTACACGTGTATATTTTACTACGATTGGTTCGATCACTACGATCGAACACGGAACGTCTGGTCGTGTTAAACATTCGACGTAAATAATATAAATAATATAAGTAATATATATATATATATATATATATATATATATATATATATACGATGGCATAAGAGAAAAAAACTGTAGAATACAGTTCTACAATAATAAGCATATATATATATATATATTGTATTTTTATAATCTTACATCTTGCATAATAATAAAATGATAACGCAATACCAACAAGCAAACACTATAATAACAAAGGTGCCTATATTACTCAATATCTATGTAGATACAAATAGCGGTACCTACAATAATAATACCACTATCCCAAAAAACGAATTATAATTCATATAATATCATCACACCTTCAATATGAGTATCATTGACTGTATTTATATATTTTCATCCCCAAGCGAAATATTTAAATAAAAATCCTACAATTATAGACAGTGCAATAAAATCAATCATATTTGTTCAGGTTATTATTCCTATTAGAGACAACAATGATCGCTAATCATATGTATGCATTATAATTACCAATCATTATGCATTTATGCACAACGGATACAATATATCGTCCGTTAAAGTATTATATTACACATTTTGTATTTAAAATATTTAAAAAAAAAATGTTCAGTGAGTCATTACAAAAACTGATTTTCATTTGTCATGTACAAACACAGAATATCAATTGGTTTTAAGACAAATCAAATAGTAATGAATAAAAAATAAACATATCATGAAACTTTAAGAACCACAGTCCTTCTGAGACGAGAAGCGCTTCAAAATATAAATCTGAACAACCGTTATTACTTAAAACCATTGTGATTATATTATACCTAAATATATAATATTATTCGTCGTTCGAATCCTATTACTTATATTTTTACTCGAGATCCGCGTGCATTTAATATAATATTATACTGTAGCCGACACTTTAGATTGCAGTATTAGTTTTGTTTTATTGGAGTCATTGAAAAGTAATTCGCTCCCGAGTGCGGTGGGTACTTGGCAAAGCAATAACGAAAGTTCAGCTCGTTTTACCACGGATATATTATATTATTGATTATATACATTATAATCAAGGTTCGGAATATTAAGTATTTGAATATTTGCTTAGAAACTGCATATTGAAATTTTAATGAGATATAAATTTGTTACACAATAACAATATGTTTAAAATGAAAAAATTGTATTGCATAAATGTGCATATTTTGTTATTTTTTTTTAACAAATTCTCATATTTTAAGATTAATTGCATACTTTATTGGTTAACTAAGAAAAATTTTCTTACAAATTAATAGCTAAAATTAAATAAAAACAGTAAAAGTGTTATATTTTATATAGTTTAACAAAATGAGTTAAATCATTATAATTTATAATGTAATAATTACATTACGTAGGTGCTTGATTCAATATGTTTATCTGTGACATAATTATATGAACATTAGTGACGTGACGTTAATTTATTGCATTCTAGAAATATAATATGGAAGTATTTAAAGCGATTTATTTTATTGGAAGATACTCGTCTTCTTAAATATCTTAAAAATATTGTTTTTAATACAAAAATCATACAGATGTGTAAAAATGTAATATATCTGCTAGTTTGCTAAAAAAAAATCGAAACTTTTCGAAATTTCTTATTTTTAATTTTTATTCCAAACCTAAATGCCCTTTTGTACAAATAATTCAAAAATCAATATTCAGCTTAGGAATAAAATGGAATTAGAAACAGTGTTTCTATCGAATAAAATAGTAAAAAAATAATGCTAATATTTTCTTTACAGAATCGTAAACTAATAGTGATGCAGGTAATCGTATTGCAACTTAACTTCCTATTCAAACGATCGTAAATAAAAATTATTGAAAACAAAAATGTGCCGATGACAAGAATAATAGTTATATATATTAGTATATACTATTATAAATATAATATAATATCTGCACGTCATCGACAGAAATATCGACCGGCGTTCTATGACGTAATATTAATGTATAATAATATATTGATATATTTTATTAACTTGAATCCCCTCCCGGGAAAAAAATGAATAAATATAAAATACGACACTGTATAGGTGTATCTCGGTTTACAGAAAAATCGGCGTCGATGTACCTATCGCTTTGTGAACTAATTTGACATAGACGGGTAATCTGCCCGTGGCTTGGTATATTTTTAGGTGGAGTTAAAACTACTTTCTACACATTTTTGGTATCTCTGAGAATAATATTTCAAATTTTCGTGAAAATCGGTTGAGTATTTTTTGAGTACATAAACTATAAACATGCATTCATTTATATACATTTATTATAAAAAGTATCGTTTATTTCTATAACCACTGACAACCATATATGCCATATACATATATATGTATATAGAACTATTTGATTTTTGTGAGTCAAATTGAAATTTCCGTGGACTGTGTGAGCCACGCTATAGCAAACTATATGGGCTTAAAAACGAAGCTATAAACACTAGCAGTGTCAAAGAATATCCAATGTGCCATGTATGCATCTGTGTGCAACATTTGAAGCCAATTTCGATTCGGTAGTTTCCAAGATTACTGGATACTAAAAAACGCACAATCGTTTTTTTATATGAAGAATAGTTGATCCTGCACGGCATTTCCCGTGACAAATAAATTAAATGATTTCCATGAACTTATTGCGCGTCTTAAACACTGTTAATTGTAAACTACACAGATTTCAATCGTTCAATCAGGATTTTTTTTTCTCTAATATATTATGAAACATTATACACACCACAGACGTAAAAATACTAATGGCGGCGCTGGACGCGCTCGTCTGCGGCTCGGTTGGCGGCTATCGGTAAAATATGATCTAGTAATAAAATAACGTCACGATAAGACTATATAAAATAATAATATATAATATCGTATCATATTTTACTGGGGCTGTCGGTATATATATATATATACTACATATACGCGTATAATGCGACGACCATCAGTCATATATAAACGACAATAGTGTGTCCTCGCCGCAGCGCGCGAGTGTCGACCGATGTTCTTTGCACGGCCAAACCACGTCGCACATTTACACCCGCACACCCACATACACCCACACACACACTTACAAGTCCATGTCATATAGTCTGTGTGTACACAGTGTATCGGTTTAGTGGAGAGGAAACGGTCCGATAACTCGGTACACATCCGACGGGGCGCGATCTTTACCGCGAGAACGGCGGCATACGGTCAATCGTTCGTGCTTGAACGCATCTCGCCGTATATATAATAATAATATACAACATACGCGCGTTTGTGTGTGTACATTATGTGCATTCGCGTGTGGGTGGGACGACGGCGGTCGCACCCTTTCACCGTCCCTCGTCGATAATATATATATATATATATATATATATGTTTACATTATATATAATATTATATAGTGATAACGTGTATACAAGTATACCGCACGTATAAACGCACGCGCGCCAAGAATGGCCTGCTCGCGATTTTCTAGGCTTCGCACGCGACCGCGCACCGACCATGACTGGCCGATATTTCCGAATTCGCTCGACGACGCCCTAAACGGTATAGGTATAAACCGATAACCCGGTTCCGCGCGTAACACACATTATATCATATACCCTCGGAGTCGCGTGGACTTCCGGACAAAAGCCCGTTCGCGTGGCGCAGATGCACGCCGCGCCGCGTCGGAGCCGTTCTTTACCAGGTTACCGGTTTCTCGGTGAATCTGACAGAATATCGATCGCCGATGCACTCCGAATACCGTTGAGTACTATTTAAACTATAATAAACATTTATTATATAACGATATGATTTATGCGGTGTTTTTCATGTAAGTGCCTATGTGAAGTATACAAACATTTTTTATGCAAGTTATCAATAGGTGTATTAGTTAGAAACAAAAATTGATACTATATGTACAAGAGTTGAGACTAATAACTAATAAGTATTACCTATTTTTACTATGATTAATAATTATAGTGAACTGCAATGAAGTGCGGTATTTTAACATCCACGTGTTATGAAACAATTCATAATTACTATAATATGAATTTGGTTTATTGTTTCTTGACATAAAAATCGAATGGTTTTTATTTAAAAATGTGAAAATAAATTAAAGAACTTTGAAAAAAATTGATAAACTTAGAACTAAAAGTTTAAATTAAAATTGCATTTTGATTTTTAAAAAAATGCCCATATTACAAAGAAAACTGTTTCCAAAATGACATAGACATAGATATAATACGGAAATAGGGCTATGGCTAAACATTTTTTAATATTTTTTTATTATTAAAAGTATTTATTATAGTATGGTATACGCAATATTGATTATATACTTATATTTAATTTTTAACTTCTTACCAAAAGTGTATACTTTCATTATTTTAATGCACAAACGTGATGTAATTTAAGGGATATCGAGAGCAAAAACGCAATGCAGTAGAATTGGAATACCGAACGGATGAATATACCTAATCGTTCTGCGGTGGACCAATAGCTATGCTTTTACGCTTGATACAATTATACTGATCGGACAACACAATAATTCAGTAATTCGAGATTGAAAACTTTTCGCGTGTCTTTGAAATCAATGAGGCGCGCGGTCATTCATTGCTACTCTAAATTGGATTCGTGTCAAATCGAATACAATATGCCTCGTCGTTACACGGACTTGGAATCGAATTGTAACTCGAACAATGAACACAAATCATAAACAAATAATATATACCCTTTCGCAAACACACACACACACATCTCTTTATATGTATATACAAAATATACATCATATTATATTATTCAAAATAGGGTTGCGCTTGAAAATTATACGAGTATGTTATGAGATTAAAACCTAACATAAAATATAGTACATACTTATACGTTTTCATTAGATTACATAAAATAGTATGGTAGTAGATTAACGAATTTCTATTATGTGAACGATTATAATATTATTATTAGGGTGCGAAATTATATGAACTAAAAATAATAATGTTATGTGAAAAATATGCTAAATATTAAAATGCTTAATAATATAATATTATAATACAAAATAAACTAAAATGTTATAAGTATTATAATATTTAATTAAATTAAATTTTAACCTGCCAACATGGTAGGAGTGCTTACCACTTTATTTCTCATTACTTGATGAAGAAAATTGATAGATTTATTATATATGTAACTGACTTGAGTTCTGAGAATCTACCTAGTAAATTGTAAGAATTAAATTAAATTTTACAGATGTTTTGATTTACAGAGTAAGACATTTTATTGTTGTTAAAATCGTGTATCCTCTTCATTTTAAACCTTTTTTTTATTAGCGTAATAACTTTTATTTAGGTACCTATTAATTTTCTACTTTTAGTTCAATGGTACGAATATATATGTCGTATTTTACACATTCATTAAAGGTTTTCAATGAAACTTTACCACATCTCTAGATTTAATCTACAAACAGTTAACCAAGTCATATGCGAGTACAGATAAATCTAAAATCAATCAAAATGTTAAAATACATTTGGTCAGATAATACTATTCAATAATTTCAATACATTGTTTACAGAAATATTTTTAAAGAATTTATACTTACTTTAATATAAACATTTTATTTTCAAAACATTTTACAACATGAATGATATTCAAAAATGTTCTCATATAGATATTAAAATATGAAAAATACAATTTTACCCACGAAATCATAATATATTTTGGTTTGGATTCAAATATGTAGCAAACCTTCATATAGCCAGTTAGTTTTTAATACATATAATTCCTGGACTTCATTAATGATTGGTATATATAATATATATTGTATTTATTTATTTGTACTAATTGTTTTATAATTTAAATTATAATCAGCTTTATTTTATTTAATTAGTTATATACTTTTGTCTTACGGAATTTTAAACTATTCGATTAGTATTGCATCAGTATTTCAGCCCGAAGACATAATATAACATAATATTGTGTATACAGCACATATTATAATTACGATTACGTTGTCATATAAAAGTCAAACTCACAGAAACATCGAATAATCAAAAATTTAAGTTCGTGTTATAAGCAATGAATATACTTACATTGTAATTTATAACCAATAGATGAGACGTTTTTAAGTTTTGTAAATTACTGTTCTACGAGTTCAGGAATATAGCACGCGTTTGCAAACACGAAACTACACAAATTATAATACAAAATGCTGTTATTACAATACTTGATATACAATAAACGTACTTTGGTCACGCCTTGTAATCGTTAAGGGCTCAAACTGATGGTTTTATGTATACGTACATTTGAACTCGTCTTAATTTTCGAGTTGCGTTTAAGTCAAACATTAAACAAAACTTAATAAATAATAAAAACCAAAATATTATAACCTGAACACTAATAATTATTGAAGAACGTGGTATAATTTTAAAAAAAATCTTATTTTTTCATGCATCGTTTTATTTAAAATGCGTGAATAAACTAAAAAAAAAAAAATAATAGGTACATCGGTATTAAATAGTACACAAGATAAAATTAATATTATGTTAAATTATCGAACAGACATTACTGTTCTACGCGGATTTTATAAGTTATATTTATATATTTGCATCATTTCGTATATGTAACAACGGCGTTCGTCCCCTGAAGTCCAACGACGCATTTTTATTTTTTTTTTTTGTTCTTTCAGCCCTAAAGAAGAGCTGCCGGCCGGATAGGTTTTTATTATCTAATGGGACAGAAACCGTGTGCGTGAGCGCCGTTGACCCTCGCTAACAGCTACACCGTTTATTATTATTAGCGATACCAGCGGGGGAAAAAAGCCAAAATAATAACGATTTATCATTCGCAAACGATAGTCCTATAATTTTTATCCCTCACTTATACACACATACACACACACACACACACACGCACACACACAATATATTATAATATATTATCGTATCGGGATGCATAGACTAAATTTACAAATCGCATAAACAGCGAAAAAAAAATCCCATTCCAAAAAGGTGATAAAAAAAAGACATGTTGTATGATGCCATAATCCAAAATACAACAAATATCGAAGTATGCGTTATTAGAGCACCCACCCTTGTCCTTATTCGGTTGTTTCGATTATTATATACTCGTTTGTTCGTCTCGCTCTCGTCCCCTGATAATTAATCCGTCGATATTTATCTACCACTGAAAAATATAAACTAATTGTATTAAAAATTATTTTGTATATTTATGTGAATGTTTGCTTAAAAATTCTAAATCAGTAAATGTTAAACGAAAATATAAATTAAAATTATGATACAGCGGAAAAAAAATCTAGTACAATAACTAGGTAGGCTGTATTATGTAGGTAAACAACACCAGGTTAGACAAACCTGATCTACATAATATATAAGTGGTCACCAGAATATATCTCACAGAGAGACTTTACCTTCTAAAATATTTCAAAAGCCATTATAAAAAAAATTGTTTGTCCGTTTAAACTAAAATTACACAAATAAAATCAATCACTAGCTGCAGTTACCATATATATCAAATCACTGCTATTTTTAATTACTAATTAGTCCTACTCCGACGGAACTGCAACAGCTGCAGTGGATCGTCGAGGAAAGGTCACTGCAGCGTGTTTTCGGCGACAACGCCGATATGTTTGGAGTGTTTGGACAGTGTTAAAGTGTTTGGACAGGTTAGTGTTGTCCAAACACCCAATTCAAACCCACAGGTTAACCCCTTTTCTAAGTGCATTCGACACACTTTCGTCCTTGTCGTCGTGGTTGTCCTGCTGCCGCAGCGTTCGGCCCGACACGAATCGTCCGCGTACTACAAGCATTACAATACCTACGCGCAAAAGATGAATGGAATATCTCACGCAGTTCTCCTCGGACACACACTCGTACACGTACGCACACAATTCTTCACACCGACGGTCAATTTATTTTATTCGAATTGCTTGTACGTCGCCTCCTCTTGTTGCACACTCCACGGCGACGCGTATACAAGAATACAGTTGAATGGAATTCCGAGGGGTTAGATACGTATAGGTATGGGTCTCGTTATATTCGCCGGACAACGACGATCGCGGTGACGGCGACTGGCTGCTGGCAGCAGAAGCGGTGTCACAATAGTATTTTAATAGCTTCCGGCGTTTTGTGCGCGACACACACGGGCCCACCCACGTACAGCTGCTCGGGTAGCCGCCAAGCAGTCTGCGCCGGATCGGACGTCGTCGTCGTCGTCGGATCGGACGAAAACCGGTTGCCCGAATAAGGTCCACGACACTTATATATACAACACGCACGATAATAGCCACGGCAGGTAATACCTATATATATATATATATATATTGTACGCATATAATATGATCGGTCGTATATTATACACATAAACGCGTTGCCCAGAAAAGGCGCGTTAGTATATGAATGGGGAAGGAAAAAAAAACGATAATAATATAAATAAATGTCCATTGACGACCGCTCTTGGAGAGGGGACCCCGCGGCGGCGGTGGTTGTAAGAAAACTACCCTCGTGTGTATTATATAATGTGTGAGAGCTATTATAATATAAATTATATACGTACGCGTGAGACGAGCACCAGTATTTATCATAATAATATAATATCCACAGGCGTATATAATAAATGTGTGTGCATGCATGTATATTGTATATATATATATATATATATACAGGTACCGTGTATTCGTTATCAATGAACGATTAAAAAAAAAAAAAGAGTCAGAGATAGAGTGCGAGAAATCGGGGCGCGCGGTAGTGTTCGCTTTTGACCGCCTCGGTGCAGTCTCGTCCCGGGTTCGAGTGCGCGTGTGAAAGGAACGCGGAGAAGGAAAAAAAATACCCCGGACAAGTGCATCGGTTGACACGTATAACCACCGCCGCCTCGACCGAGTTAATGGGTTTCTTTATTCGATTGAAACGTTTTTTCAATGAAATTACATCGTTCACTACATAATAATACAAAATATACGATATACGATATGCGTACGTACAAATACTTTAACAAGTGCACACAAAAACGCAGTGTACACAAAAGTAACGACATTCTTTTTTGTCCGGTTTTTGTACCGTACGCACAACGGGCGGATGAGACGACTACTGGACTACGACTTCTCGTCGGATATAATATACGCTCATGTTTAACACGACGTTTAAATATTTTATTCGTAGACATATATTATATAAAATCGTCGAGAAATTTATCGATAATATTATAATAATGTGTATAATGTGTTACGGACAAACTATAACGAGACATTTCGATTATTTCGACTGACGTGAAATTGACTCAAGGTACAGCGGAAATTATATAGTCCTTCAATTATTATTTAATCAATTAAATACATACCATAACCCTATTTATTATACAATCAACTCGGACTGAAATGCTGCCTCTGTGTGTTTTTTTCCCACGCCAAAAAACCCTTATGCTAATTTTTTGCTTATTATACACCTATACTATATTTACTATAATATACAAGAAGATTCTTTTATCGATGAAAACTCATAATTTCAAAAACTATTTTCTTTTTACATAATATTAAGTCGTTACGAAACAATATTTTGTAAAACATATTTGCATGTTATAATTTTCAAGTAATTTAATCTTGGTGTATGACAACATTTATTTTTAATTTTATATTTCGAAGTAAACATTGCAGGGAGTATTACTTTGATATGCTGCGTGTTCACCAATTTAGGGAACACTAAATGTCTCGATCGGATTATGTTGGAATAAATTAAATTTTTTTTTTTTACAAGCTAATGGTATAGGCTAGTGTATATAAATACACATTTTCAGATAAATTTAAAATTTTTAACCCTCTTGGTACGCGCATGCGCAATGCAACTTATTTTTTTTATATAGTAACCGGTATTTTTGATACCAAATTCGAATAGACTGATTTTTTTTAAGTCATTTTGACCAATTAACCATGGATGTAAAACCAAAATTGACTAAATGAGAGCCATTTAAATTTTAATAAATAATACATTTTTACAATTCATTATAAAATGCATAAAACCAATTATAATTATTTATTATTGGTTACTTTTTGAATATTTATAATTTTCTAACATCAATGGTAAAACATTTGTTAAAAATGCTAAATATCACCTTGTAGTTAAGTTTTCTTCATAGAAATACGGACCTAACAATTTTCACCAATAAGTTCACACCAAACATTAGTACCCACACAATTTGATGACGATTATCCACTGCCCAATGGGGATTGACATCTGACCATATACAATTGTTTTGTTTATTAATAACTCCATTGTTTGTGAATTTAGATTCATCAGTCCATAATATCTGATTTAAAAATAATGGTTGTGTATCGATTTGAACAAGTAACCAAGAAATGAAATTTAACCTTCTTTTTGGATCTGCAGGTCGTAAATGTTGAACTAAGTCGGGTTTGTAAGGATGCATTTTGTATTTTTTATAATTTTATGTACAAGGCCGAACCAGATTCCAACTTCTCTACCAACATATCTAACCGAAGATGTGGACTCAATCTAATGTAAGCTAAAACTTGAAGTAATCAATTTTAATTAAATAATTTTATATCCATATTATGTTAATCTTGTTTATATCACGTATATATAAAAAAAAAAAATATGTAAAAATATTTAAAAAGTAACCAATAATAAATAATTATAAATGGTTTTATGCATTTTATAATGAATTGTAAAAATGTATTATTTATTAAAATTTAAATGGCTCTCATTCAGTCAATTTTAGTTTTACAGCCATGGTTAATTGGTCGAAATGCCTTAAAAAATTCAGTCTATTCGAATTTGGCATCAAAAATACCGGTTACTATTTAAAAAAAATAAGTTGCATTACGCATGCGCGTACCGAGAGGGTTAAAAATTTTAAATTTATTTGAAAATGTGTATTTATATACCACTAGCTTGTAAAAAAAATTCGATTTATTCCAACATAATCCGGCCGAGAAATTCAGTGTTCCCTAAATTGGTAAACACACGGTATACATATAATTTTTTAAACGAGTGGTCAATTGGTTATAAGTAGGTAACTAAAATTTAGATGATGAACCGAATCATACAAATATGTATTGAATCTATATATTTTATAGGGAAATACCACTCTATTAGCTTTATTCTTACTTAAAATACTTAACACATGAATTACTCGTCCAAAATTTGATTTTTATGTATAATATAAGTATAATATATTAAAAGAAAATATTCTAGTTTGGAAAATTAATTTAAAATATATTTTGTCATTCAAAAAGGTAAAACTTAAAAAAATATTAAAACATATAATTTTTTCAAAAACGTTAAAAGCTTTAGAAATAATAAACGATAATTGGTAAACTTATCACTTAGTATATAAATATATATATATATGTTATACATAGATTCAAGATTGTATAATTTTTTGATTTAAAAATATATATTATTTTATATTTTTGTTTATATTACAGGCAGAATCCTTTTTTGTGTTGTAAGAATATAGTAGTATAATACAGTTGATTACATTTACATTTATAATATATTAGTGTACAATGGCATTAATAGTCTGGCGATAGAAAAAAAATCATAAAAATTAGATATCGATGGAATGTCCACATTGGCGCTTTAGTGGCTCATTTTCTAAGTAATTAGTAATTATAATAAATACATAATAGTTGGACACCATACACGAATATGGTTAGGACAATTCCATTGGTTTTTTGGTTAAATCACCAACATAATATATCTGCTGTAAGTTATACTTAATAATGCTTACAATACTGGAAAGGTTCATAAACCTTCCACGGAGATATACGCAATAAGGAATATGAATGTGCACGAATCTGCGTTTAGCAGTAATGTACACTGAAGTGGTTGACATCATTACATATGTGATATTTTGTAGCAGTTTTTGGGTATACATTTTAATTTTGAAATTGATTTACAATTGTTTTTATTATTTTTACTCCCTATTATTATAATATAGTAGACAATAATTTCATCGAAAGGTACATTTTTATTTTTATTAATATAGCAATAGGTAAAGACCATATGGAGAGAGTTTTGTTAACATGTTTTATTGAACTCAATAAACAAAAACTTTTTGATTTTTGACAGGCAACAGAATTTCTGAGAAGTGAAACCAGAAAAATGTTTGCATGTATTATGAGCATGCGTAATTATTTCCTATCAGTTTTTAGATTGCATGATATTATACTGTTTTTGATATAAAATTTAAAGAATACTACATAATTTACAATAAGTCTTGTAAATATGAAAACTCTACGACGACAATAATAATATTCTGAATGGCCGAATCACCTTTATAAATACACATAGATAAATAAATTGTCACAGACCAGGGAAGATGATGATGATGATGATAATGATATTACAGTGGCGGTGGAAACATATTGCTCGGTCGTTAACTACTATATTACTATAATGCGCATTATACGTATTATTCTGTGCAAGTCTCCCCGCTCGTCGTGCGTCTTATAAACCACCTTCCCTCCAACCACTCCATCGCCACTTCCACCCCACCGCCCTATTGAGAAGGACGAGATAACATAGTTATATATATCATCCGTTTCACGCTCGGCCGCCAATAAAATTAATATACACAAACCAGATAGTCGGGCGTATATATAGTTATAAAATATAAATATTATATAATATATTTGTACATGTATATTATAAGAAGGGTTTTCTCCCCGGTCCACTTCGCCGACCTGCACGGTCTTCATCCACCCCCCTCCCCTCAGCACCGCGCTCGTGGAGGGCCCAAACCCTTTAGCCGGTTCAGGAAATTGTCGATTATTCAGCGAGTCCTGGCCAATAAATATATCACAAGTTGTTATAGTCTCCCCTTTGCCGCCGTCACCGCCGTCGCCACTGCAGGTCTTTTGTTTCCGGAACGTATTTCCCGTCTGAAGAAATATAATAATAACAATAATAATATCTCTTTTCTCGTTTCGAGTCTTCATGATATCGTATGCTTGTATATATATATATATATACATACCTAATACAAGTTATATACTCTAACCGAAATTAAGTCATCGACCGGCACTCGCAATAAAAACGATTTCGCGGGTGCACGGTAGCCGCCATATCGTGACAAAGTGCACGCGAATGCAAATATATATATATATACACAGTGTGGTTTGTTTCTTAACTGTTTTTCTTTTCTCTTTCCGATTAGCGTAGTTATGCTCACCACAATAATATATTATATCGTATTTCGCAGTTGTGTCGTTTTTTCCACTACCGTTTGCTCCAGTGATTTATTACGATAATGCATCTAATACATTTTTAATATTTCGAGTAAACGCACTTCGTTTTTAATTTAATTATTGTAAATATATCAAAAATAAAACGTATCACACTGAAAGTTTGAGATGTGTTCGGGTTCGCTGCTACTTGCGTGGTATTTATACAAATCAATCGATATATTATGTAGTTCGTTCATTCTAGTAGAAGTTGCATTGGCATGTCTTAAAATAAAAAGTCTTATTAAAATCGTGAAAAACAGTATCGTTAATGTTTAAATCCGTAAAATATTATTATGGACTTAAAAAAAAATAGAGATTACAAGTGTGCATTCCACGGTAATATGCTTAATCGATTTAAATTAAATCATTTGTATGGTTAAATTAAAAAAATTAATATTTATACAACAATTTATTGATTCAAAACCAAAACAAAACATATAAGTCATGAACAGGAGACACGCGTACGTTGACATACGAACCTATAGACTTATCAACATACAATTGTATAGCTTGAAACTATATTATTATATAAAAACAATTTGGCACAAATCATTTTTTGAATTTAAATAATGTACCTATAAACAAAAAACAAAAGAAAATTTGAACATAAAAAATAAACTAATTAATTTATTTAACAACAGTGATATAATAGTGGTATAGAGATAGTGGCCCACATTTTGAAATGACATTAACTACTTATATATTATTATATAATGTGTTTGCGATTTGTTTTGTCAAGTATATTGACAATAACTCTTAACGCAGCACGAGCTTTGAAAAAGGTTAGCCAAGGTGCTTTATCAATCGCATGCAAATATACACATGTATATACACATCGGTATACACATCGGTATAATTATGTATAAGAAAAAAAATTATACTTTAGAACATATGAAAAAAAACATTACCGAATAATAATATTTAATTTTATTATAAATGTTCATAAAATAACAATTTATTATAAAATTGTTTCAATATCTAGTAATAAACTTAGAACGCTGAGCATATTTTAGATTTTGAGTGGAACGATGAATGTACTTATACCTACTTTATTGATTTTAAAATTATGTTTAAATTTTAAACTTCAGTATATATTCTAGTGTGAAAATGAATATATAGTTGGTGCATTTAAAAAACCAAAATTGAAAATTCCAAGAAGTTTTGAAAAGCGTCGGGAAAAACAAGAAAACAAGAATTTTTATGTAAAACCAGTTTTGAAAAAAATTGATTTTGTTTTTTGGTGTAACTAAAATAAATAACCGTAGACACGTAAATTGACACGACATTTCACCAAATATTCATCTTATATTTTTCTAACCTTGTTACAATTTAAAAAATATCTCAACTCTTTTTTGTCAAATAGTTTCAAAATGTAATACAAGGTTCCTCATAAGTTGTTTTAATAGAAATTCAATAATATTGAAGATACGTATAGGCTCGATTTTTTTAAGATTATTAAAAGTTTAAATTTTAACAAAATTCATCAAAATCACCAACATTTTCCAATTATTCTGTAAAAAATGTTTAATTTTTAAAGCTAATTAGGATTGAAATTTAAAATAAGGTTTCTCATAAGTAGTTCATACTATAATCAAAAAATATAGATAAACTGTACTATTAATAGTAAAATAAATAACTTTAGTAGCAATGATATTATAAAATATATTTATTAGGTAATATAAGATGACAGCCTATCTTCGCTCAAAATTGTTTTTCGTAAACAAGTATATCATTAAATTCAAATTTAACGCATCAATTTTAGTGACCCACTCGACACCTACTGTATGGCAGAGTTGTACCCTCTTGATCACTTTTTTTAAAAGTATGTTTATTGTATGAAACAAAGATAAACTGTTGACATACAATTAGTCCAATAATATCTAAATAAAACAAAGTAAACATAACTATGCAATACCTCAGAAAGTCATAGCTTATACAAGCTCAACTCACAAAATCATAACACATTTTAAATAAAAAATATTTAATGTCTTATATTTATTATTTAGTATTCGTTACTTAATATCGTTTGATAGTTATTTAAAATTTATAAAACTAAAGTAGTATGATTTGTTACTATAATATTGTTATTGATAGGTGTTGTATGCGCCAACGCGTGTTGGTGAAATACACGATTAAATTAAAATATAATAATAATAATAATAATAATACTGTCAAATAGATAGTATCATATTCATAATATACGTCAATGAAGCAAATGAGCTGAGACAGCACATTGTAAATAATATTTAAAAACGTGAACACCGCTGTAAAAGGGCAATGCGGGTTTTCTGTCGAGACACTAATGTGTGCAGCGTTTTATAGAGCCCCGTGTTTTTGTTTGATAAAGCAATATCAGTATCCAGTGCAAATTATTATATTATATCTGAGTAGCCACAGCACATTAGCTTTATTCCGAGTCCGATCTGTAACCGGTTGATTGATTGACCGGCCTAGATTTTTGATGTGAAGAATATTTGATAATGAATTTCTGTAGAAAAAATTTTTGCTGTATTTGACGACTGACTGTTTAATTTGGAGTATTTTGTAATTTGAAACGAACCAAGGGGACGACGTGATGGTGCGGAGAGCGATGTTTTGCACTGCTTCTAATTTTCGCCAATTTGATTTAGAGATGAGCAGACCCCATGCTGGGCCGGCGTATGTTAAAATGGGATTTATGCAGAGTAGAATATTAAGTTCAGTTTTTATCGAGATTGTGCTAGAACGGTTTAAAATAGCATACTGATACCGCGGATGAAATGGCTTTTTTGACTGTCGTATTTATATGGGCTGTGAATGAAAGTTTTCGGTCAGCATGTAGGTACACAATAAATAATAATATCATGACGAGTTTCGAATGCAGATGCGTAATTCGTAGTTTTTTTTTTTTTATCAAATCAGCGCGTACGAGTACCGACTAGCTATTTGCATATTATGCATATCCACATACAATAATTGAATAATTGAATAATCGCGGCACACAGACGCCGCATCGTATAGTAGATTCGGACGTCCGTTTTCCGGACAACTTGCTCGTCACGGGCCGTTTACTTCGAGACGTATCGGTCCGCAGATTTCCCGTCTGCTCCGGCGAGCAAACGGCTTCGCGAACCGGCCGTATTATATACAACGGTTGTAGTCATATATATTGTATACTGATGTTAACATATGTACGCGCACAAGTCCGCGAAATTACAATAATACGTGCAATACAATATTATTCGATAATAATATATTTCATATAACGACACACTCGTGCGTGTATTATAATATAATAATGTGTTCAAATCAGATCTGAAATCGCAATGCCGCGTGTATCCGGTCCGTATATTACATTATGTTCGTATTCGACGCATTGCTGGACTAGACTTCTGAGCGATATTTGTAATAACCCGCCGGCCGCGTGACACAATAATAATATTATACTCGTGTAAGCGCTGAAATTTCAGTTTTTCACTCGGAGGTGTTATAAATATTTAAATCAAACAGGTCCGTGGGGGATCTATGTAATATGATATTATATATTTATCATTTTTATCCGAGTCTCTTATTTCCTATACATTTAACATTATATTATAATATGCCTGTTACTAAATTTAAAAATGTTTTTACTAAAACAAATTACGACATTTAGAAAAAAACATAAAGCAAATAAAAACATATATACCTAGTTAGTTTTTTATACTTAATAATAGTCTATAATTGTAACGAAATTGAAAATCTATCCAAAATATGTTGGCCAGACAAATCATTATAGATAAACTTCGAAAAATATAAATTATTGATACATTTGTAAATTTATCTTCATTTGTAGAAGTTGAAGGCCAATATTCTTAATCTTCCTTATTACACAGAATGACTTTTTGCATGCCACAGAGCTGTGGTGGGAATTGTAGTTTTTAATAATTAGAACTAGGATGAAGTTTAGCATTCGTGATTAATTCTAAACCCGCTTAAGTAAAAGTTTCTATTCAATCATAATTTTAGTTTTTCAAAATAAATAAAAAATATAAAATATAATAACAGTTGTTTTTGGAAAAAAAGTAAAAACAAATTTTTATTATTTAATTAGACGAATAACAAACGCCACGTTTACCATAGATAAGGGAAGATTTCATACTTAAAATTAAATATACATTTTAATAGCTAGTTTTCATATTGAAGGGGCTTAGCTCTCTAAGCTCTCTCCACCACTTTCTTTAATTGCGCCTATGAATACTTTATTTTATGTCTATAATATTATAATATACTTTGCGTTTTACGAGTGATTACTACATTATAATTTATAACTATTGTACTTTATATAGAAATAAAAATATATTGAAAATATTAAATATACATAAAATAAAATAATAAATATTTTATTTTGAATACAAATACTTATATTAAAAGAGTAATTCAAATACGTATTCGAGTATTAAACTTGACAGTTGAAAGCCGAAAACGCAACATCGTTATTTGTTGTATTAAAAGTTTCTAATCATCAAAATCATAAAATTCCAAACCCTTTTTGAGAAAATTCCGAAAAATCCAACAAAAAAATGTGTTGTAAAAATAATTGTAGAAAACAATGATATTGAATACGTTTTAACTCGATTATTCTAATTCAGTTATTTTCGATGTTCTTGATGTCTTCGATTAAGTATTAATTATTATTTAAGCGGAGACTTTATCATCGTGGATCGTTGTAATTTATGCTTCTGCAGCTGCTATAACCAGTTAAAAATGTCACGCAACAATTTGTAATAAAGTTTTTTTTATCGAGAAAAAACTCAACACAATGCGTTCAAAATGAAAAAAAGAATGTATAAAAAAAAAATCGTAGTTTTCAATAAGAATACGGCAGCTTACATCAAACCTTAGGGCTACACTCCTCCCCCCTTTTCCTCCTTTGGGGTGTATCCGCCCCCGGGATCTTAGAGACGGGGAAACACGTCTGCATCAAGCACAATAATCGGTGTCGCAGGGGCAATCTCGTCTTTTTATGTATCTATAATCTTTTCGTCTAAAAAATACGTCCTACACGATGAATAAATCGGAATCGATTCGCGCATAACAACACATGTCTTTCCCGTCGCATCGTAAATCCAACAGTTCATTCGACACGTTTAAACATATTATTATTACATTGCAGTAATACGCACGAGAGTGTGCCGTTCGGCTGCCGTCGACAAAGAGAAGTCTGCCGTAGTTTTTTTTCCACACCGTCACAATCGAAAACTAATATTTATTTTGTACTGCGCGAATAATAATAATATATTATACGTTATATTATAATAATATAACGTATGATATATTATACCTACTACTACAACATATGTACCTACCAACGTTTACTAATATACTATGTTTGGTTTGGTTTTTTTTTCAACGAACACAATAATAATAGTTATGATAAATAATAATTTATGCGTGTTTGATATTTATTGGCGGCGCTGCACAGCAGTTATAATATGATTACGATTAATTATTATACAAACGATCGTAAAATAATACGCATGTCGTGCATTATAGCGATGGTAGGTATTAACAGAATACAGTTGAAACCTGCTACATTCATAATTAGTATGATTGTAGTACCTATATAGGTATTAGTGTATTATGACTTATGAGATTATATTTTAATATCGTATAAACGCCACCAATTAAAATAGCTTCCGATAACTAAAGTACGACTATAATATTGTAGTTATAATATGTTATATTCAAAGTCGCATTCGACTATATTTCCTTAGTTACACAAAGTTTAGTGGCCATTTTAGAATCAGAAAAAAAAAACGTTAATGAAAACGTCAAAATGTACTTAAGTTTAATGAATTTATAGTTTATTCTATTGAAACTCAAACACAAACTGCACATGCTTACTGAGAAAACAACATACTTTTCACTCTTAATTACGACATAGACTTTTATGAATGATGATACTTAGTTGTTTATTTTTCGGGTTTTAAAATTTAAATATTGATAAAAAAAAATGAAGTCAACTCACAATACCTATTAGAAATATATTAACTCTTAAGAATATTTGTCTATTGTATTATTATATATTAATATAATTCTTATAATCACAATCAAATTATGGTCGTAGTCCGTAATAATTGTATAATAAGTCTTATTTTGATAAAAAAAAAAAAAAAAAACACATACCTATACTATAATGGGTTTGTACAATTATTTTATTTTCAGAAATAGGTAAGAACAAATACCTACTAAATTAAATTTACGTTGATTTTATATGTTTTTTTAGAGAATTATGATTTGCAAAATCTTCAATTTTATCCTCTAAGTCCAATTGTTGATGGATATCACTTTCAAAGAACATGACCGACAAATTAGTAAGCCGTTTTTCACATTCTTGTAAAATAGTCGTTCGGAATTCATATTTGTTAATTTTATTATGAATATAAATACTCTTCGCTGTAATTGACGACCTTTAAAAACAAGAAATATGGCAACGACATATCCGTGTAGCAACTTCTACATTCGAGAAAGTTTCTTCCAATTTGTCCTTTTTAATAAAGTATGTAAGACTGAAATACTCAAGATAATATTATTATTATTATTATTATTACGACCTAAATAACTATTTAAATATAATTTATATATTCACATTTCACGTAACTGTTATCGAATAACGTAGGTTTTATAAAATATAATTATATCATAATAATTATAACACGAGTTCCTTCAGTAATAATATGACTTTATATTATCATACCGACGATATTAAATATTATTATAATAATATGACAAAACAACGTTTAAACGGCGCGCAAATAGGGCAACAGTTATTTTCCGTTATTCTTTTTTTTTTTTTACGATTTGTTTACTCCGCAGCAAAACGCCTACCGTGCATACACACATGTAGGTACCATGAAAAAAATTCATCACTTTTAACCCTAAAACGCGGCCAATCGAGGGGGAGTGGATGGAAAAAAAACATGTTACTCAATTTCATTTATATATAATAATATGACCCCGTCCATTTCGCTTATATTTTTTGCGAAAAAAACTGCACATCCCTTTGCCGTAAATCTGCGTTCATCCAGCACAATGAACGTCGTAGGCACGAGTTTTTATTTATTTTTTTTTTTTAGTCACATGCTCCGATTGGTCTTTTGTTGACGATTTTTTTGTCCGGACAGTTTTTTTTCCAGTATTACGGAAACAATGTCGCTACTTTACCCCAGTTTTTCCCTAAATTATGTTTGGATTTTATTATTTTATTATCATTACTATTATACTCATTGCATGCCGTCCCGCTGTAGTCGAATTACTTCCATCCGAAGTGGTTTGTCGTCTAGTCGTCGTCTCTAGTAATATCCGAGCTCAATTATTTTTATGTTCGCTTATTGCAGTGCGCCGCGACAACAAAATTCACCAATCCCGGTGTTTTATTGTACATGATGTTTTATTTGTTTTATTATTCACCAAATCTGTCCGCAACAAAGAAAAATTCGATTATTAAAATACCGAACGCGTCCAATAAAAAAAAAAAACAAAACAAAACAAAAATGACGGACTGTATTCTGTAATATAGCAGTACTAAAAAAATATTTTTATTCTACTACTACAGAGGTCACCAACTTTTTCCAACAAGTGAGCTACATCCAAAGTGTCTGTTGAATTATTGTAATAAAAATATACAATATATCACATGCACAACAAAAGTGATTTTCGCGCATAAAATGTTATATAAATTATATACAGTATATGCATGAAAATAAATTTTATAATAATATTATAACATATTATTTTTTTAAAAAAAATGGATGAAAGAGATGTGTGGCATTGGTTTCTTGCAAGTTTTGAGGTATTTGGTTAAAAACAGCTGTTCCTAAACTTGAACCCAAATTGTTGTTTGTTATTCTTGTCCGGTATATTTTGTTTTTCAAGTATTTCGTACACTCGTAAATGTTGACCAATTTAACCGCGCCGTACCGAAAAATTAAGTTATGCTGAGAGTAATAATGTATCATGTATAATATAAGGTATTTTTGAGTGCGTGTACTCACGCAAAATTACCGTGGTAATCTCAAGTGGTACTGCATAATCATTGAGCAATGTTATTATTTCCAGTTTCAAAATAGTTTTATCTGGGTCAAACAAACTTCAGCGATCGACTGATAATAGTGTATGGGCTAGCTAGATTGTTATTACGATGACCAGTCCGCTGTATCGACTGGTTAGCGACTCCCTAACTATGTTATATAGTACTTATTATTATGATAATATAGTTTATATGCACACCTTAAACAAAATCTTCGGGTCAACGCTTTTAGTATATTTTTAAAAACGAATTGTGCAGGCGTTGTAACATGTTTGCTAGATATATATTTGTTTTTGCGAGATAAGCGCCTAGCGAATATAATACATAATCGCCTGAAAATCTAATAACTGCGCACGCACAAGGGTGGTGGTTTGTGATCGTTTCTTGTGCCGCCGATAATGTTTTCGGATAAACTTATTAAATCGAAATAATTGTTCGCAGTCGGTAAATTTACACGCGCGCACACACACACACACACACACACACACACACACACACACACACACACACACACACACACACACACACACACACACACACACACACACACACACACAC